>JAOTQJ010000007.1:2330620-2370409 GCA_025642045.1 Solanum sejunctum
CCACTCCTGCAAATCTAAGCTCAATCAAGAAAAGAGTTACAGAGAAGTATCGTTCATCGATAGAATTAGTCGAGTTTGATCTTCCTTTGTTGCCAAATCTTCCTCCTCATTACCACACTGCCAATGGCCTTCCACACCATCTCATGAACACACTCTATAAAGCTTTTGTAATGAGCGCTCCAATCTTTTCCAAGATATTACAAACTCTAAATCCAGATTTGGTCATTTATGACTACAATGTCTGTTGGGCTGCTGAATGTGCCTCCTCTGTGAACATTCCTGCTGTGCAGTTCCTCACTTTTAGCGCAGCTGTGGTTGCTTTTTGCGTCCACACGTCTTACAAGCCAGGAGAAATCTTCCCATTTCCTGAAATTCATCGCCTGTTTGAATATGATCACAACTTCGTTAGGGGTCTTAAGCGATCACAGGACATTATTCTGTTGAAAACTTGCAAAGATTTTGAAGGGAAATATATGGATTATCTTTCAAGTTTAGCCTCCAAGAAAATCGTCCCTGTTGGTACACTAGTTCAAGAATCTACCAACAATGATGACCATGAGAAAATTATGGAATGGCTTGACAAGAAACACAAAGGTTCAACTGTGTTTGTTTCATTTGGGACTGAATGCTTTCTTTCAGAGGAAGAAATCCATGAAGTAGCTCAAGGACTAGAGCTCAGCAAAGTGAACTTCATTTGGGTCATCAGGTTTCCACGAGGTGAAAGAAGTAGCATTCAAGATGAGTTACCGAACAGATTTCTTGAACGTATAAAAGAAAGAGGAATGGTTATAGAAGGATGGGCTCCTCAAGCATTGATTCTTCAACACACGAGTATTGGAGGGTTCGTGAGTCACTGTGGATGGAGTTCTTGCATGGAAAGTATGAAATTTGGTGTGCCTATGATTGCAATGCCTATGAAGGTTGATCAACCATTGAATGCTAGGCTTGTGGAACATATTGGGATGGGAATAGAGGCAGAGAGGGACGAGAATGGGCAACTACAGAGTGAAGAGATTGCAAAGGTGATAAGGAAGGTGGTCGTGGAGGAAAGTGGAGAATATGTGAGGAAGAAAACTAAGGAACTGAGTGAGAAGATGAACGCAAAATGGAATGAAGAGATAGATGGTGTGGTGGACGAGCTAGTGGCACTTTGTAACACCATCTAATCAGCAATAATAAGATTTAAGCATTATCACTTTGCAATTGTCAGAAAATAAGATTTTTCTAAAGAATCTTTAGTTTAATTGTCCTCTTTTGAATATTTTGTTTGGTTCGAAAAGAATGATTGTCCGTATTTTATGGAATAAGTTTTGTACGAAAGTATAATAGTAGTTGGTATGGTCCTTTACTTACTTTTTGAAAAGCTTATATAGCTAATGTGTGTATGCTTTTGATATATGATAAATAAAAAAAAAAATTTGTTGAACCTTTCTTTTTTTGTTCTCAAAAAATTTTCTAAATTCCAATAGTGGTATCAGAGTTTGGTTTTCTTCTTGAAGGATCTGTGAAGGCAAAAGCCAAAGGTTTTCTCCGGTTCTTCTAAGGTGAGAGCTGAGCAGCAGGGACATGAAATCCAATAATTTTTTGGGTTCAGGCGCTCTTATATTTATAGGAGAAAATTATTTTATATAGGTGATTAAGATGAAGGTCTATCTCAAAGCTCTTAGTTTATGGGAAACAATTGAAAGTGAAGATGATCATCCTCCGCTTGGACCAAATCCAACAGTTGCACAAATGAAGATTTATGAAGATGTGAAGTCAAAGAAACCAAAGGCTCTCATGTCTTTATTCAACACTTTCATATGTGATTTTCACAAGAAAAACAGCTTGTCAAACACCTAAATAAGCATGGGAAAAGCTAAAAGAGGAGTTCGATGGAAGTGACCGAGCGAAGACAGTCAAACATTTGACTCAAAAAAAAGAATTTGAGATGTTAAGGACTCTTATTGAGGCATGGAGTGAAACACAACGTTTGCCAAGCATCATAAATAAGCACGCGAGTTGTACGAGTCAATTTTGAGTTGTCTAGTGATGATTAGCCAAGGGGACTTCCATCATGTAGCAGGGTAAAAATAGGCCATGTGAAAGACGAGTAGGCAAGCATGCTGGTTGTACCAGTCAGCTTTGAGTTGTCGAGTGATGATTGTTCATCTCTTAAGAAAGGATGCGGGGGGCTTGTCTTATAATAAAGGGGGTACTCTCTTCCTGATATGCGTTATATTATTGTGTCCTATTCTTTAAATAGTGATCATATCCCTTCGATTAAAAGAAGAAAACTTGAATCGAATGGTGAATTGGGGATTTTTATAAGTTATTCATCACAAGCCAAAGATTACAGAATTTTCAACTTGCAAACAAAAACTATTTCCATTCGAAGAGATATAGTAGTAGATGAGAATGCTTATCGGAACTAAGTAAGGAGCAAATTGATAAAGACAATGCAGGTTTTCAAAGTTTGTGCCTGATGCCTGCAGTCCAATCATTTGGTTCTGTAAATCTGGATAAAAATGATGAATCAGACGGGGAATCCTCACTCGATTTGTCAATTTTGAAAACAAGGTCTTTTTCTGAGATATATGGAAGACGTTATGTTACAAGCTTGGAATCAAATAGCTATTTATAATCATTAAGATATGAAGTTTGGATTGAAGCTATGAAGGAGGGGATTGTTATGATAGAGAAGAATGACACATGAAAGCTGGTTGATAAACCCAAAGAAAAAAGGTAATGGGGTGAAATAGGTTTATTGAACCTAGCTTAATCCAGATGGTTCAGTTTATAAATACAATACAAGGCTTGTTGTGAGTGACTATGCGCAAGTTGCAAGTCTGGATTATGGAGACATATTTGAACCTGTTGCATAACATGATACAATAAGGTTTCTATTCGCTTTGGCAGCTCAATCAAATTGAAAGTTGTATCATCTAGATATGAAATCAGCATTCTTAAATAGACAATTGCAGATAAGAGATTTATATCGATCAACTAGAAAGTTTCAAGTTACAGGAGTGGAGGATAATGTTTACAAGCTACATAAGGTATTGTATGGATTAAAGCAGATTCCTCGAGCTCGGGACAGTAAGATTAATGCTCATCTCATTTATTGTGGCTTTAAAAGAAGTGAAAGTGAATTCACTTTACATGCGAAAAATCTTTTTTATTTTTTTAAAATTTCATGTCAAATTATATTAAATTATTATTTTTGAAATGGACGAAATTGTATGTTTTGAAAATTTAATAATATTGACATAATTTGTTATCAGAGGCACAAATAGTGTTATTTGTGAAAAAATTTCATTAAGTAAGGAGTCCATGCAATGCAAATGAAGGTGAATTAGGGACAGTTTCTTTTTGGAAAATACAACCACAAGGTCCAAAAGTTAATTTTTGATTTGCATATGTTTTCTCTTATATAATAAATCGTTTATTTGAGCAGGTTAGAATTTTCGTATTTACTTCCACTACTTAAAGCAGACAGGTGACTGTTAATGTGTCTATTTAATTTTATCAAATTATTTTTATTAATTATTTCTTCAATTGTTGTAGTTATAAATTTACAGTATTGTCCCTAATAAACTATTTTTCCCTAAAATAGTTGCCGATTATCTATTAGTTATTTCTTCATCTATTTTAACTATGAAATTACTATATTATCCCTAATAAATTATTTTCCTTAAAGGCAGTTGTCAATTTATGTACCTGCTTCAATTGCTTGATTTTATAATATTAACCCTAACAAATTATTTTTTCAGTTATTTTACCTATTAACAATTTAAAATATTTTTAAAAATAAATAAAAATTTAATTAACTTTCAAAATATTATATGTGCTACATAAATTGGAACAAAATAAGTTATTTAAAAATACAATAAATACTTAACAACTTAAAAATACAAAAAATATATAAAATATCTACCAATGTCACATAAATCAAGATAAAAAAATATGTGTTGGACACGGGCTCTTGTGTCTATAATAATTGATAATTTTAAGAAAAGTACACAAAATAGACCTAATTTAAAATTATTTACCCATAATAGATCTAATCCAAACTATTTACCTTCTTACCCCTTTTATTTTGCCCTGATGTCATGTTGATGTCAGCATAAATATTATGAAATATACTCAAACAGTATATATAAACTATATCAGTATCATATAGAATGAGCTCAATCATGTGTGATACTCTGACGGTATATTGATACCTAATTGGTATCTTATAGGATTATGTTTTTTTAAAGAAATAAAAAAAATTATTAACTCTGAATTAGTAGACAATATATTCATTGTGATACTCCATCTATATGTCTATACCACATCGATATCATATAGGACTAGAAAATTATTAAAGTTATAAAATTATTTATTAAATTCTAAATTAGTAGAAAATATATTCTTGTGAAACTCCATCGGTATATTGATATCCTATCGCTATCATATAATTTTGAACTCTTTTTTTAATAAATAAAATAATAAAGTAAAATTAATAAAGTTGCAAACTTATTTATTAAATTCTAAATTAGTATAAAATATATTCTTTGTGATACTCTATCTGTATATTGATATCATACTGGTATCATATAAGACTGCGCTTAATCCTTTGTGATACCCTGTTGGTATATGTATGTAATGACTTGGCCCAACACTGTGAAATATTGTCCGCCCTTAGGCCTAGCTCATCACGGATTTGTCTCTTTAGGCTCGCCCCCAAAAGCATCTGACAGTATATAGACTAGTTCATTACTTTATAAACCCATCATCTCTCCTATGTTTTGTCGATGTGGGACATCTCCTCTCAAAATGGGTTGTTACATACACCCCCTATATGGACTCAGCGTCCTCGCTAAGGTTTGTCCCACTGTATTGGATTTGCCTAAACTCAGATGAATTCTAGCTCCACATCGACAAGGTTGACACATGAGTGACTCTAATACTTGTAACGACCTGGCCAAACAATGTGAAGTATTGTCCGCTCTTGAGCCTAACCCATCACCCAAAAATGTGTCTCACGGTATATAGACCAGTTCATTGCTTTATATACCTAATATTTCTCCTTTGTTTTGTCGATGTGGGACATCTCCTCTTAAGATGGGTTGTTACAATGTATACCCTATTAGTATATTATACGAGATGAATTTTGACGTCAGCGTACGAATTTTAATATTAGGGGAGCGAAATTTAATAGTATGAGGATACATGAATATAAATAGTTTCCTTTAAAGGAGCACAAACTTAGTTTTCCTAATTTTAAATGCTTAAAAAACATATAAAAAGTTTGATTAATTCTCAAAATTTTATTAGGACTACATAAATCTGGACGAATGAAATATATATATTATTTAAAGACTGCTTAAAAATATTCAAATTATTAAAAACTCAGAAAATATTAAAATTATTCATCATCATCATCATCATACCCCAGTGCCTCAAAAAGCTCCCGCTCATTGTGAGAGGAGGGGAGGTCGGATGTACGCAGCCTAACCTCTATGTTTAAAAACATAAAGCGCCTGTTTCTAGATGACCCATGAGGAGCGTCGAAAGTTGCACTGACTAACTGCTACTTCACAAATGAAAGAAGCACAGATAGTTTAAAGAGTCATTTTACTTTATTTCATCATACTTCAAATTCAAAAATAGTTAATTTTTGGCTCCATCCGAGATTGATGAAAAAAAAATTAAACTAAATAAATAATATATATTGAGCACGTGCTACCCACGATGTTTGCCATTAGTTTTTAAATATAATCTCTCTCCTCTCTTTCTTTTTTAATATATATACATAATCACAAGGTCTAAAAAATCATTTTTGATTTTGCCCATTCTCTATAATCAAATCCAAGTTTTACTTGTTTTGTCCTTTCAAACACTCATTATAATAATAGAAATTCTCATTTAATTCTATCCGCCAACAAATGTTTGAGGTTTTAATATGGTCAATGTCAACTGATCCAGACTTGACCCTAAATAAATACTTTTCAGTTTATTTTTATTCATCAAAAAAAATTAATTTTATTTTTTATTTATAATTTTTGACAAATCAAGATAGAATATTTTTTTATATTTTTAATTTATTATTATTAAATTAATATCTTTGAAAAATACAGTAAGTAAATATATTTGAAACTCTGTCAATCAATAAGATAAAATTATAAACTTATTGTACCAATAATTATTTTCTTAATAAGTTTACCAAGTCAAAATTTAATAACTAAAAGTAAATGAAAGAAATATATCACAGTCATTACATATACAAATACCATTAAAGATTATGATAAAATAATACGACATATTGTTTGAGGCGAGGGTTCTCAGGAAACAATCTTTCTACTTCTATGAAGTGATGATAAGGTTTGCGTACATTCTACCCTTCCCAGACCTCACTTGTGAATTTCACTGGGTATGTTATTTTTGTTGTAATATGACATATTGTTCTACTTTCAATTCGAACATTTTGGTCCGAGTCTTACATATAATATGACGTGTAGTAAGGAGTTCTCTATGGTTAACATATGATTATATCAATGTAAATTTGAATTAATCGAATTTTAAAATCACATATCAAATATTGAATTGATATGTTTTAAATTGTTACCTGACACGAAATGTCAGTTGATTGACTTCTGGTCGTGTGACTCGCGAAACATAGGCCTTTTGGTCATAAATATCATTTCATCAAATTGTCAATATTAAATTTCAAATTTATACTCATAAATACTAAATTTAATATTTTCAGAAAATTTTAAACATTAAATTTTTTAGTATAGAAATATAAATTACCCTGCATTCTAATGAATTAGTACATGTTTAACTTACAATTTGTTTAGATTTATTTTCAAGCATTTTTTTAAAGTAAAGTTATGTTCAATTATTTTTAAAAATATCGTAAAAAAATACAAAAAATTTAAGATCGTTCATGACTCATAAGCTATACTATTTAGATCTTTTAAGAGCAAAACTCGCATTTCTTTATATTGTATTCTTTTCACAAGTAAATCATTTAATTGCATATCTGTGATCATTATTTGCTAAAAAATTGATATACTTATTTATTTATTTCTAAATATGGATAATAATAACGAAATAGATATTTATTTGTAATAATTTTCCTTAGAGGATGAAGTTGTATGTTGTCTTGTTTAATAAACTTGATAGCAAGTACATGGTTCGTATTCACTTTTAATTATATATTCTATTTTATCCGAATAAGTTTAATTTTTATCACTTTCTACTCACAAAATTTATTTTTGATTACAAATCCTTGATAATAACTTTATATAATATGAAAGTAAAAATATATTTATCAAAAAATCAATCATATAATTGATCAACCGATAAAATTCAATAAAAACTGACGTTCTTTCTGACGAACGTCAATTCTAAATATTGTTATAACACATGTTATATCCTCGAAATATATACGTATCAACTTCAATAAGAACAATTCCTTTTTGTACAATCATATAATTGATCAACTGACAAAATTCAACAAAATCTGACGTTCTTTCTGACGAACGTCAATTCTAAATATCGTTATAACACGTGTCATTCCCACGAAATATATATATATCAACTTCAATAAGAACAATTCCTTTTTGTACCCTCTTTATTTACTTTTACTTGCTATATTTAGACTTGACATACTACTAAAAAAAGTAATGATTAATATAATTATTTTACCCTATTATCTTTATTGATTTTTATTTAGCATGAGATCTTCAAAAATAATTTAGAAATGAATAATAAATGATAAGAGTAAAATATGAAAAAAATAATTATCCTTTTTTTCATCATGTTAAAAGTGAAAATTTACTTTTAAAAATAGTGGACAAGTAACAATATTTTACTATAGGGATAATATAAATAGTGTTTTCAATTCACTATCAACGTAAATAAACCCTCCCTCTCCCTCCGGTTCTATTTATATATCACATTTTGTGATTGCACTTGTATTAAAAAAAGTAATTTTATTATTTTATCTTTGTTTAATATACGTTAATTGTTTTTTAGTTCTTCTAGCTGGTCATATATATTTTTTTTCAAACCTCATTAACTATCAAGGGTACAATAAAAAAAACAATGTTATTTATGTATTGATTTTATAAAATAACATATATTATGAACCATCTACGACATATAAAAGGAATCGGACTCGGTGGGATAAATACAAAATAACTTCGTTTTACTAAAAAATAAAAAAGGAAAAGAAAACTTTGTTTATTTCCAAATCTACCCTTGCACTGAAACACACACCAACACACACTCTGAACTCTGAAAAATGAGTCCACGTATGAATTTCAACCCATTCTTTAAGTCTTTAAAAGGGTTTTTTCTCAACTGAAGTCAGCTTCAATTTCAAGGTCAATAATTTTGATTTTCTCTCTTTTGGGGGTTAAAGAATTAGTCAGAATATGCTAAGTTAGTGCCCCCTTTTGCTGTTTTTCAGTTCTTCTGGAGAGAATCTTTCATGGGTTCTGTGACTTGGGTCTTTTAACTAGTCTTTTGACAAAATCTTGATTTTTTTTTTCATATATATATATACACTGCATACTTCATTTGTTGCAGGAGCTGAGGTTTTGAGCTGCTGTTTTTAAGAATGACTAGTTCTGGGAAAGAAGATCAAGATCAGAGGTACTCATCTCTGTGTGTGTGTGTGTGTGTAAGACTGAATTTTTTGTATGAGTTTTAGCTTTTGATTGCTTAACTTATGTAACTAGCTATAGATTTTGATGTTGAAAATTGGAAATTGAAAATTTGAGTTTAAAGTTGTGACCTTTTTAGAATTTAAGGTTGTGTCTGAACATGCATTTTTATTTGGAAAAAAAAATTAAAATTTTGTGAGTGAAAGTAGAAAAAATCCAATCTTGAAAATGTTTGAAGATTGGATTTTTAAATTTCATGGCCAAACAGACATTTGAGGATAGATTTTCAAAATATATGGCCAAAAGCTAGCTAATTGTTTCTTAAGTAAATATAAGTGGAATGGGAATGAGAATGGGAATTGAGATATTGCTGAGTGGCAGAGGCCGTATTTTCATCGAGGGGTGCATCGTCTACTATGTATACATGTAAAAAAATTGATCTTGTATGTGTAATGTGATTTTCTGGTGTAGAGGAGATTTTGTGGTGATGAACTCCCTTTCGTTCGTCCTTCTAGCTCCGCCCTTGGATATTGAATATGGTGGCTGTTAGTTTTGCTTTCGTGTTTCTTTTGTTGCTTTTTTGGGTTAGTTCTAGGCAATGCAAAGGAAACAGTGAAACTGGAATCCATTGCTTTTGAAGATAGAGTGCTCATCATAGGGAGGAAGAAAGAATTAGCTATAGGAAGATTGTCACTCTAGTTCAACAAGGGGATATTTTTTGTATCGAGTAACTAACTAAATAACCTCTTTGATTTACAAATCGAAGCTTAACAGGGAAAAAGATATTCCTTTTAGAATAAACTATGGTTCTTTTTGGGTGATTTCTTCTCATCCATCAAACCTTAGTGGACAAAGTTACCCGATGTATTTATTGTGGAATTAGTTGAGTTGCGGGCAAACTGCCATAGATACTACAGTTTTGGTAATAGTTTAATTGAACTCTTGATAAATTTCTTGCTTATTTTTTCAATATTCCCAACCAATATAGAAGACAATTTATGGTGATGATGAGTGGACTTTCTCGGTCATATAGGAGGTAGGGAAAATAATTGTGTGTTTTATCATTTGTTAGCGTGGGATCGAGTCCCATGTTGGTTGGGGAATGACTAGTGGTCGCTTATATGAACTTGGGCAATACTTCCCTCATGAGCTAGCTTTTGATGTTGAGTGAAACCCGCATGCCATATCTTTATATCATTTGTTGGAAGTGAAAATTTTCTGATTAGAGAACTAGATATGCAAAACTATGATATATGATGTATGCATTAAAGAAAAACTTTATAACGCTTGCACTGACAGTAGTTTAGGCACGAGGATATCTGCCTGAAGTTTTGTCCTTAGTCTCTCAACTATAATCCTTGGACTGAAACCTTGAGTAGGTGTGATAATTTTAGTTGAAAGATTAGCTAAGAGTGCAAGCTCAATTGCTCATCGCAAAATAAGACTCTATGAGTTTCCCATCATCTCAGAAAGGAAAGGAATTTCCAATTAGGGAAATGAGAAGGGATGGAGAATGGGATATCAATTTTCAAGGCATAACAATGTGGACCAGTTCTTTACAGATCTCGGTGTATCGTTTTACATGTTCTATTCCAATCGATTTGAAAATTTAGTTCTTGGGCTTTCAACTATAACTTTTGGACTGTTAAGTCATGATATATACTATTATTCTAGTTGAAACTTGAAAGAGTTAGCTAAGAATATGAAGCTCAATTACTTTCTTCATCATTTAATACTTTTTTCATTCCTTGACCAGCAAAATCAATGACATTGAAGATTCTAAAACAACAATTGAATTTCTCCGCGGAAGATTATTGGCTGAAAGGTCTGCTTCACAAACAGCAAAGCAGAGAGCTGATGAACTGGCACAGAGGGTTAGTCCCTTTGTTTAATTCTCTATTAGTAGACATGCATATAACACAACAAATTGAGTCATCGTTCCCAACTCAATTCGCACCTAACTTAGTATTATTTTCTGATTGATGATTGTTCTCAATTCCAATTCCGAGATTTTTCTGCCCTTCGACAATGAAAAACCTTTTCAAAAAATGCTGCCATCTGTCACAGGTCTTGGAGCTTGAAGAGCAGTTAAAGGTTGTGTCTCTGCAAACAAAGAAAGCTGAGAAGGCCACTGCCGCTGTTCTGTCCATATTAGAGAACCATGCAATAGATAATGTATCGGAGGAATTCAGTTCAGGCTCTGATCAGGAAACAGTCTTATCTGATTCAAAAGATGCTGAAAATAAAACAGCGGGAGGGGAACTTTTCTCAAGTGCAAAAGAGAAAGATGACGCGGACACATTCTCAAGTTCGGAGAATGCATCTTCGTCATCAACTGTCAGAAGTTTGTCGTGGAAAAGTGGCAAAGGTTCTTTGCATTCTTTGGATAGGAGGAAACACACTGATTCTAACAGGAGAAGATGTAGTAACTTTTCATCAACTGGCATTCCTTCTCCAAAACGGGCTGGTAATTCATGCCGACGGATAAGGCGCAGGGATACCAGGTTACTTCATTTACAATTACACTTAATATGAGTTTAAATGGTTCTGTTAATACTTCTTAGATTCTTTCATACAAAAGCCTTAAAGTGACATGTTCATGATTCACCATTTTCGTTTACTTCAATTGATGTAAATACATATACATATGACCAACATACATGCGATAAACATTGTCATTGTTTTTTTGGTACCTTAACCATTTCTCATTTTGTCTTATTCCTTTTGTGTGGCCAGATCAGCTAGTGATAAGTTACAAAATAGTTCTGCTGAATGTGCCTCTGAGGCTCTTCCTAGTTTTGCTAACAATGAGCAACAATCTTTAATGGCTGGTGCTGGCAACAGTGATGCGAATGATCAAGTGCACGTTTCTGTATCAGGCGTGTCAGGAAATGGAAGGCAAACAGATAAGAGCGATGAAGACAGAAAAACAGCTTTACAGCAGCAAGCGCAACTTATAGAGCAATATGAAGCTGAGGAAAAAGCCCAGAAAGAATGGGAAGAGAAGTACAGAGAGAGTAATAGCTATACACCGGTATATATATATTAAATTTCATCTCTTACACATTTCACATAATTCCTCTTTTGATGTTTGCTCAGTAACTAGGTCTGATAATTTCTCCATTTTCTGTTAAGAATGATGGTATATTAGTTATACAAAATGCACACTCGCACAGTGCGTGCACACACACACACATGGAGCTCTCCCTTTGATGTTAGCAACTTCTACGATTATAAATTGCATTGAGCTAGTGATATATTTGTTACAGTCATCTATCCATTTTGAATGTAGTCATGGACATATAGATTTTTGTAATTTTATGACAAGAAAAGGGCTGCTATTTGTTTCTTGATATGTTAGATAATGTGTATGTATGTTACGTCACAACTAATCTCCTCCCATTTGTCATTTGTAAACCACTCAGGATTCGCATGACCCTGAAAATTACTCGGACGTGACTGAAGAAAGAGATGATTTGAAGGCATCTGGGGAACCATGCTTAGCTGGAAGAACAAGTGAGCAAAATCATGCAAACAAGACTGGAGCAGCAGATGGTTCCTGCACTGAGCAGAACAGAAATATAAACAATTCTCCCTCTACCCCACATGTTGATATGAACTGCTTGGAAGATAAAAAAGGCAGCAGAACTGTTGAATCAGATGCCCCAGCAGCAGAGGTTGCACGTCCAATGTCTACTGGAAATTATTTGGAAAATCACAGCCAGACATCTGCTTACAGCCATCAGCAGTCTTTTCCTGTGACTCGTTTGCACCCCGGGGTACATACTACCTCGTCTGCTGGAGGTAGCAGTTTGCAAGCAGGACAAACTCCTCAAACAGGTTATGAACTTTCGTTGGTATCTCATAATACTTCGAATGATGTAGGTTCTGTCCTCGTGGAACTTGAAAAAGCTAAACTTTCACTGACTAAACAAATCAACAGCTCAGGAACTCTTGCACTTTTCAAACTGCCAACAGACAATCTACTTAAAGCAACTACAACAGCCAGATACCCAATATTCCCCTTGAGATTCAGTTCAGCAAACTATTCTCTTGAACCTTCCACCTATGGAATCTCTCTTAGTCCTTACGTGGAGTCTCGATCAAATTATGTTACCCGAAGTAATATGTTTACTTATCCTTCCCCAAGAGCTCTCCAAGAGGTCTCTTCTTCAGCTCCTTCATACAGGCCTATATCTGAAACCAACTTCGATGCAGGCCAATCATCCTCAATGAGGTTCAATCCTAACTCGACTTCCCATCATCGCTTCTCTAGTAAATTTACATACCCTACCTATCCTATATCCCCAGACATGGTGCCAAAACTACCCTCGGGTGAAGTATCCTCGAGAAATTCTTCTACAAATGAGTCAGATCAATCTTCCTCATTTTCCTTCTCAACCATGAGCCCCGAGGTGGTGCCAATACTACCGTCAACTGGGATATTCTCGAGAAAGCTTCCTACGAATGAGGCAGGTATACCTCCTTCATTTTCCGCCTCACGTTATGATCCTCATAACAGACCAAATATGTATAGCAGTTGATATTGTTCACAGTACAGTTCTTGGTCAAGAAAATCCTCATATATCTCAAATGCTTTGACAAGAGTTCACATAGGTTATATTGTTCCATAGTTTGTGTGTCATTTTCTCCTTACAGAAGAACCTCAGCAATATACCTTTGGTTTTTGTAGCTGCTGTTGTATACTAGCTATGTTGTAAAATGACAGAAAATTATTGGCAGATGCTATAATATATAGTTTTTTTCCTTCCGTTTATGGGGCTCTATTCTTTTAGATGTGGTTTTTTCAAAAATCACCTTTCTATTTCTATGAGGTAGTGGTAAGTCTATGAGGTAGTGGTAAGGTCTGCGTACATTTTACCCTGCCCAGATCCCACTTGTGGGATTCTACTGGTATGTTGTTGTTGTTGTTGTTGTTGTGCTATAATATATAGTTTTCATTCTTTTACTTTCTTTCATGTTCTCCTTTAAGGGCCAATGAGAGTTTTAACTTCTACACCAGAACAATTACAACAACAAATAAAGAATTTTACAGCAATAATAAATATGAGTATTTATAACCAACAATATATATGCCACTTAATGACATTAACTCAATTGTTGCTAAATATTTTTGCATCAATATTTGCTAAAATGAAAATCTAATAGTGCTAAATGTCTCTTTTCACGTAGTGAATTCAAACAGAATAATAGTATCTAAAATTTTCTCTTAGGGATAGTTTGCTTTAATAAAAACAAAGAACTCCCCACTAACCTGAATTCGTAGAATGTAAGACTCACTAAAAAAAAAAAGGAAAAGGGTCAAAAATACTTTTGTACTATCATAAAGGATAAAAATATCCTCCGTTTATATTTTGGGTTATTTATGCTCTGTACTATTAGAAAGTGTAAAAAATGTCCTTATATTATTAGAAACTGGTCAAAAATGCTCTGAGTCCATTAGTGTCGTTTAAGTCAGGGCATTTTTGACCAATTTCTGATAGTATAAGGGCATTTTGATCCTTTTCACGTATTATATATTCTTTTTAAACATATTGTGTTCCTAATAAAAAATATTATTTTTAAAGAATTTTTTCTTATTTTTTTAAAAAATCACATTAACTAATAAAAACGTAAGAAAATATTTTTTTTCTTAATCTCATTTTATCAATTAAAACAAAATATTGTAACCCTGTAACAAATAATATATATAATAAATATAAGATAATAGTAAACCCAACATTAATTTTTATTTAGATAATAATAAAAATAGTAATTAGAATAAAGCAAAACAAATTTTAATTTTTTTCTCGAATTGAAGTAGGATAAAGATATATTATTTGTTTCAGGGATACAATATTCTATTTTAATTGATAAAATGAGATTAAGAAAAAATTTATTTTCTTACATTTTAATTAGTTAATGTGATTTTAAAAAAAGTAAGAAAAGAATTCTTTAAAAATAATATTTTTTATTAGAAACTCAATATGTTTAAAAAGAATATATAATATGTGAAAAGGGTAAAAAATGCTCTTGTACTATCAGAAAGGATAAAAAATATTCTTTGTTTATACTTTGGATCATTTATGCTCTTGTACTATTAAAAAGAATAAAAAATGGCCTCATTTAAATAGCAGTAACAGACTCAAGATATTTTTAATCAAAGTATAAAAGGATAACATTTTTTGTCATTTCTAATAGTACAAAACATTTTTTACCCTTTTCCCTTAAAAAATTGTTACCTACTCTTATTAACGTTAGAGGAATCCTACCTCCCTACAAACCTTGGGTTAATAGAATTACAACAACAACAACATACCCAGTAAAATCTCATAAGTGGGATCTGGAGAGGGTAAAATGTACACAGACCTTATCACTAGGAACCCTCATCTCAAAACCCGTAAGCAGAGATATCAGAGAGGTTAATAGAATTGATTGTGACAATTCAATATTGGAGACCAAATATCAAACAATGATAAATCTCTTTATTTTCTTAAAAAAAGATTATCAAGATATCTAGTTGGAGTCTTTTCTTACTTGGTCAAATTTGACTAGTCATCTAAGTTCATTTGCTTGTCATGATCAACTAGAACAAATCTTCTTTAATTTCAATCCCTCCTAACATATATATATATATATAGGAGCAACCAAACTAAATTACCTAAATACACAAAAACTTCATATTTAAAACAATTTCTACTCCCCTTGAAATCAAAACAACTAGACTTATATGATACTAGGGAAACAAGAAACATGCCACCATTAGAGACAAGCACAAGTAATAGTGCTGGAAATAATTTTAGCATGATCATAATAAGAACGAAAATCGAGCACAGATTGATCCCAGGATGATGTTGGAACTCTTGGAATCATTGAGGAAAATGATGAAGAAAATGAATTATGAAGAATCATGGAGGTGTTCAATAAATTGAAGGTTGGTATAAGAAAGAAGTTGAAAAATCAAACTACTATGAAGAGAAGTTTTAAGTGTTGGAGATGAGATGAAAAATGAAAATGGATATAGTGGCTAGGCCAAATGGTGAAAATGGCCAAGACAACCAAAAATCCAATAATTTTGGCTAGACCCTCAAAAAGTGTTATGGTAGACTTGTAGTGGTGTAGTGGTGTAGCTCAGAATTTCATCAGACGAATTATCTAAAAATATGTTAAAATATACTCATATTTGAAGTTCGAACTCATGACGTATAATAGAAGCTTGTTATATAGCAATGTTAAACCCTATTTGTTATTATGATAGAAGTTGTCATAATAATTAATAACCAAAAGCCGATCAAACCTATTACTCTACATCTTTTACGACATAATTTATGGGATATCGTGATACAAAAATATAAACTTTTGTCTTGAGAAAAGTTGCTTGTTATTCTGATGTTAGGAATATTTTTCCATCACTTATATATGTTATTACAAAAATTAAAGATCACACTAATTTTCAACAATATAATAATCCAAAATAACCCCACAAAATTAAAGTATACACAAACATTATTATTATCTTAAAACTAGAAAGATCATTTCCGATAAAATTTATTCTGACATTCAAGGTTGGAGACCAAATAGGTAATATTTGAATTGGTCATATTTGACTAATCATTTTAGTTTTATTTTCTTGCCAAGTTCATCAACACGTTTAGAAAGAACAATTCTTCTTTAATCTCAATTGCCCTAATATTTTTATTATAGTATGTAGAAACAAATTAAAACAAACTAAATTCTCTATATCTACAAGAAGGGAATTGTTGAAAGTTGGTATTAGTAAGAACAAGAACAAGTTGTAATCTCAAGAACAACAACAGCAAGAGAAGTTTGAGCATCGGAGATTGTAGATCACATTGAAATTTTATGGGACGACTCTACAAGATGAATTGATGAACTTGACAAGCAAACCCTAGTGTATGTCCATATGAAGAGTTAATTATATATTCTCTTGAACTCTTAAGTATTCAAAAAGAGAGATCTCGAAAGTTTCATAAACTTATGAACATTCAAAAGAAGATCAAGATATGATCGCCACTGATAGCCCTCAAATCATGGAGATTAGCATCAAGTGTTTTGGTAATGACGATTTCCTCAAGTATATATGTAGCTTTTCCGCCCATTTCATGGAAACCCTAGTCCAACTTCTACTTTACTTGGGATAAATACCTTCTAGTGTTTACATTATGATTAATCGTTCTTTTATTGATTAAATTGATTTTATGTTTATTTTCTTAGATATATTTGAGATTATATATCCATTGAAGGTATATTGTGATGGAATGGTATGTATTTCTCCGTTCTTGATTAAAGTTTTTAATTTTTATGTTCAAGTCTCATAAATGAAGTCACTTTTGATAGAGAGTGTTTTATCAAAAATATAATTTCTTGATATTAGGCATGAAAAAGTAAAAATGTACTCCCTACATTCTATATTAGTTGCTAACATTATTAAAGATATCTATCAAAAAATATCTGTCAATATAATTTATCAAATCAAGAAAAAAATAATTATGTAATATCTTTTTTTTATTTTTCCCTAATTTTTTTTTTGAAATTAAATAATATTAATTATGCTGAAAAGAATTAATGATAAATTAACAAAATATTTTTCATTCACAATTTCTTAAACGACAGATAGATGAAAATTTTGGTAACTAATATGAGTTAGATGGACTATATACAAGACCATGACCAACACAAAAGAAAAAAAAATCTGTATATCGTAATTTCTTCAAACACAAACCTTAAATAAAGAGTGAACAATTAAGTCTTAATGATACATGTTGAGATTTCATATAAAGTCACATATTTGTGACATATATGTGATTTTTTCGTGGAAACAAAAATCATTACTGAAAAATAAGTGATCAAAATGATACTAATGATATATTGAATTTACCAAATTATAGAGCGGAGTTAGTTTTACTATGAAAAGAATTATTCTTTTTCAAAGAAATGTGAAAGATAATATCGAGCACATTATAGTTTGAAGTCTTGAACTATAATTTGGAATGTCAAGACTTGAAAACCTAGCTAGTCTTAATTTTAATGTTTAATACCGTAAAACTCTCATCACAGAATAATTCATGCAATTTTCTCCCAAAATACATGAAAGTTGCTAATTACTTAAGATCAAAAATTTCAAATAGTAATAACGCATTTAAATATTATAAAGTTTAGTCAATTCAAAGCATACAATACCAATTTGTAAAAGTGTTACATCTTCACGATTAAGATATAATTTTGTATACGTAAACACTTTCTCTATCTGTTCATCATTCTAATTTAACATACTACATAGGATAACTTCTAGAATATTATAGAGTTATATATAAAAATCTTGAAATATTCTAGGATTGTAGAGCATTTTAAAGAAAGAACTTATTTGTAAATATGTAGGGACTTGTTTGATAATTATGATTTATATATTAATTCCTAAATTAGTAGTATAAATAGATTCCATTTCTAAAATAACTAACGAAAGATCAATCAAAGTTCTCTGTATACTCTCCTTCTTAACCAAAAATCTCTATTTACTTATTTCGCTATAAAACTTCAATCAATTCTTGGCTCTATTCATTTGTTTCCATTTCTTTCATTTCTTTTTTTAGCTATCAAATTCGATAGATGTCATATTTACTGAATAAGATCTTAAATTACATTATAGATCTGGATAAACATCAAGCAAAATAACTAATCGAATAGATTGTCTATAGATCTCATATCTATCAAATAAAATTTCAAATGACAGATTTAGATAAACATATGCCAAAATAACTAATCGAATAGAATGACTTTTCCCAATAAATTGCAATAATAGGGGTATATTCAACATTTGCAAAATCAAAGAGAAGACAAATGTTGAAGACGGAAGTTATTATAGGAGATTATGGAAGAAGAAGTTGATAAATTAATGAATTATCTGTTATTACTATTAAGTAATATGACAAACACATTAAAAACTTTTATAGTGAAATTTAATATTCGTTGTGTTAGCTTTAAAGATGATATTTTCTTTGATTAATTTTTATATATTATTTAATTTTATTTTATTTTTAAAAGATATAAAAAGGTTATAATTTATAGTAATTTGTATGCAATTTCCTGTTGTAGAACAAGGCTTCTTCAATATTTCGTAATGACTGTTTATTGAAAATGTTGTTAAAGTTTTTTTAATGTCATTGTAGATAAAAAAAAAAATTATGTCTAAAATATAATACTAATTAAAAACTGAAAAAGGAATAGTAATATTTATGATAGACAATTTTATTTTTCTTTTTATTGAAAACGTTGTTATTTTTTTTAGAAAATGTAACTGTAGATTTTAAAAAAAAGAAGATAACATCTAAAATATAATACTAATTAAAACTGAAAAAAGGAATAGTAATGTTTATGATAGACAAATTTAAAAAAATCTGATCGTAAATTTGTCAACTGAAAATTTTTGAATCATAAAAGTAGTATGCACATAATGAAGAGAAAGATTTGTTAACGAATTTGGTTATACGGCTAAACTTGAAGATGACGAAACAAGAAATCAAATAATAATCTTGTCCAAGATTTAATATACAAATATGAAAAATAAATTTCTGAAGGATAATTTCATACAATTTTCTATATACATAATATAATTTTTTGACAAAAGGTGTTCCATTGATCACGCTGGACTATATGTGGCTATGTCAGTGCCTACTCAGTCTTAAATAACATAAACAGACATACAAATAATTACTTGACTAATTTCTTTGAAATAAAAAAGGAAAAAAATCTTAAACTAAAAAGAGGTATCACACAATCATTGAAAATGATAAAAGTCATTTAGTATGAGATAAAAGGTACAATAATTTCGAAATAAATGTGCAACCATATATAAGTGGTAAAACCAACCATCATGCTAATCAAATCTTGACTTAGTTATGTTATAGTGTGATATTCAATAATCCAAATTAAAAAGTCCTATAAGGACTTTAGCATGCCAAATTAAAACATATTTATTATATATATATATATATATATTGGAAAATAAAATGATTTCTTACTTATTTTTTAGTATCATTTTAATAAGTAATTATCAACATAGATTGTGATACAGTGGTGGACTGCTTTATTCTTAATCTGGGATCTCGGATTCGAATCCTGAGAATGAAAAAAATGTTGTCGAGAGAACCACCCTCAAATGGGCCCTGCAGTGCGTGATCCGAATTTAGTCAAGGCTCCACAAACTCCGAACACCAGATGAAAAACAAAAAAGAATACACTTCTAATTTACTAGGTTTACCTTTTATTTTGTTAATTAAAATTAATACTAGAGAATATATTTCTAAGTTCTAAGTACTAACAATTAAGCAGAGACAGTAGAACATGCAAAGTCGCAAAACACCACCTAACTCACATGGAACTAATCAATTACTCCCTTAATCCCAAAGTAAGTGGGAAAAATTAATCCTTTGTGATACTTTATCGATATATTAATATCATATCAATATCATATAGAATTGAGCTTAATCTTCTTTAATACTATATCGTTATATTGATATCCTATTGGTATCATATAGAATTGGACTCTTTTTTAAAAAAATAAATAGAAACAATCAAAAGAAAATTACTAAACTCTAAATTAATCAAAAATATATTCTTTGTAATACTCCAGCGGTATATTAATACCATATCAATATCATATAAAATTGAGGTTAATCATTTGTGATACTTCATTAGTATATTGATACTCTCTTGGTATCATATAGGATTGAACTCTTTCTTTAAAGAAATAAATAAGAACAATTAAGAGAATGCAAATTACTAAGTACAATCTTATTTATTTAACTTTAAATCAATAGAAAATATATTTTTTGTGATACTCTCTCGGTATATTGACATCATATCGATCACATATAAGACTGAGTTGACCCTCTGTAGTACTCCATTGGTATATTGATATTGTATCAGTATCATATAGTTTTGAAATCTCTTTTTAAGAAATAAACAAGAAACAATTAAGAGAAAATGATTAAAAAGTCATAAGTTTATTTATTAAACTCTAAAGTAGTGTGATGCTCCGTCAATATATTAACGTCATATCAATATCATATAAGACTGAACTTAATCCTCCGTGATTTTAAAATTCAAGACAACAAATAGTAGTAATGATTGTTTCCAATACTATACCCTTATTTAAAGAATTATTTCTTCTTAAATACTAATTATTTTAATTACACACTTGTCAATCATTAGGGTTGACGTACACGGAATTTTCCTCGTTTTTTTTTCCTTCATAAATTTGTCAACGCTTTTCTCCATGACCCTATAAATAGATAGGTTTATTAGAGTCACCCTAACACCACAATTACTTATAAATATACCTTTACATATTGTCCTCACCTTGATCAAATATATTACAAAGCTAGTTAAAATAATAACATATACTATTTATGTCAATGGAAAATAAATCTTACATGATCCAATGAAAGTCGGGGCAAATCGTTAATCCCAGATTGTTGCAGCTTTTGAAATCGTTCAAAGAAATCTACATAAGAAGAAATGAATTTTTTTAAAAAATATTTTCCGAAAATATCTATGAAGATTTTGTGCAAATGTTCAAGAAATTTGGTGATCAAACCTTATGGAAGAATAATAACAAGAAGAAGGTGACAAAAATGGCTACTATGCACAGAAGTTTGAGCTTTGGGAATACTAATATTTCAAGAGAATTTAGTGAAGATGATGAATTATCAGAGTTGAGGATTGAAAGTTTCAAAGTTAGCACTCCCCCTGTCATGATAATTGGACCAAATTTTGAAAGTGGTCAAAATGATAAAAGTGACAAAAATGGCTACTTTTGAAAATTCGTAGTATCGGTGTATATCACGATCAAGGCTTGCAATTTAGTGATACTAATGAAATTCTCTCACACAATAAAAGAAACTTCTTATATCTCTATTTTTTGTTGTTGTGTATAACCAATAAAGTACGTACTACATCGTACTTGTAACACTCCAATTTTTTTAAGTTAAGATCGAGTCATCCTTCATATGATATAGAATTTTAATTGAGGATTCTTAATTGAGCATAGATATTAAAGTTAATTTTTTAGTATGGGAATAGAATTGGAATTGATATGAGGTTGTAGTTCTAATGTATGATTTTATAAAAGTTAGGTGAACCAATGACTTGTAAGTTGTACATACGTGTTAGGATCAATTCCTAAGTATTTAAAGTATATTAGGTGTGATTTAGAGTCATAAGAGATCTTTTACATCTAGCCAAATTCAAAGAATTTCTGGCAACTAAGTTTTCATATGAGTCGATAGAAGGGTCAACTTTAAATGACCATATCTCCTAACATATAATGAGTTAGATGACCCATAATACATCAAATCGAAGATATTTGAATTATCTTTCCAATGAACCTAATTTTGCCTTAATCAGAGTTCGAAGTAGAAAGTTATGACCATTTTAGTGAAGGGGTACAGAGCTATTTGAAGGTCCACGACAGCTCCGCATCGCGAACCAAACGCGGACCCTCATTGGATAAGCAATGACTTTTTTTTCTTTTATTTTGAGGGTACTTTTATTCTAACACCTTTGGCGATCTATTTATGGTCCCAAAAATGTATAAAACATCAGTTTTCATGATCAAAACCCTTTCCCTTATCTCCTAAATATAAACGCTGAAGAAAGTCATAAAGTTAGGATTGTCTTTTAAGATTCATGCTCAAGGTAAGTTATTCTTCATAAATTTCAATCTACCCAACCCGGATTTCTTCATTTATTCATGAAGCTCTAATAAAATTTTAAATCATAATTTAGGGTTTCAAGAAAACAAATTCAAGAATCCCAAAAAAGGATTTCTTGACTCTTCTTCTTCAAGAATTATGATCCTTCGTCAAAAACTCTAAAGAGTCTAAGTCAAGAATTCAAGAATCAAAGAGAATTCTTTCAATCAATGTCCTTCCAAGTTCTTTCACTTTAAAAGAACTACGAAGAATGAGGATTTTCTCCAAGAGAGCGAGCATTCTCCAAATTTCAACCAACGTCTCTCAATTTTGATCGGATTTGAGCGATTCAAAAGTCTAAATTGTATATTTTTTCGAGGAGAATATCGTGGGAGTTTCAGAAATTGATTTTGGTGCATCATTTGAGGTAAAATTCGTGATCTTGCTGTTACGTTTTAATATATTTTGAAAAACTTTAACATGCGATTTCTTCCTCGTATTAGCTCCGTTTCTGAATTGGTTTTCACCTTTGAATTCTTTATCACTTAGGAAATATTTTCATGTATAAATTTCAGATTCTGATGGTAATTTCTGGCGATGAAATTTTTAAACCGTTTATTCTTTTTACCCGAATTAATTAATTTTAGTGTCGTTAGATTCATTATATAATTATGATTCTATATTTGAATAGATTTTGATGAATTGGAGTGTCATAGAAAGGAAAAAGCTTTGGAATTGACGTGATTTGAGACTTTATATAAGACAAGTAAATTTTTTAACCTTTGTTAAGTATATAGAGTCTTGTGCTTCTTGTGTGAGATGTTGATAATGATTATGAGGTATTGAGTTAGTGTTCATGTTGTACCAAACTATGTTGTTGTGAATTGTGCATTGTTTTAAAATAAGTCATTTTCTCATTATTGTGTAAACATGCCTATTTGCATTGACTTTTGTGACAAGTATTCTGTGGATTAGAAAAGAATGAGAATTAAAGAGGATGTACTATATTCGAGAGTCGTATCACACGCCGCGACGGATACTATGATTCGAGAGACATGTCGCACGTCACGACGGATACTATGATTCGAGGGACGTGTCGTACGCCACGATGGATACTATAATTCGAGAGACGTGTCGTACGCCGTGATAGATATTATGATTCGAGGGTCGTGTAACACGCTACGACAGATACACTAAGCTTGTGCACGTCACAACTAGATTTGGGGGAATTTTCATTAAGTTGACTCATTATACATAATTGAACTTTTATTTTTATTATAATTTCGCATTTTTAATGTTATAATTTGATTGTAGACTGACTTATTTTGGTGGGATAACACGAGTGTCATCACACCCATTTTTGAATCGTAACAGTACTAGTATGTATATTGTATATATAATGTGTGTGTATATATAATTCATATAAAGTATATGATATTCATATTTTATAAACTAGATGATCATACATTTTCCCGATTAAAGGAAAATTCATTTCAATCTCTTCCACCATGATAATACTGATTTTCTTGGGCCTTGTAATTAATGGGCTCTCATATACGTTCTTGGGCTAAGGCAGTTTAATAATGAGGAATTTTTGCATGTAATCACTCAAAAATATTTTAATTATGTCTCATAATAATAATTGGATAATTACATTTCATAATTATAGTTATATCAGTATTTATATAATTCGTGCAATATTTGTATACACTTGTATAATTTATTATACAATTTGTAATTTTTGTATAGTGTTTATATATTTCGCTATATAATTTGATTCGTGCACAACTTTTATATAATTGCGTACAATGTTTTATAAATTATATGAATTATACAAAATTCAAATTATAACTATAACTAAATATTTGCCGTAAGGTATAATTAATTTAAATTATAGTTATGTTAGTCAATTAACTATCATATGTTTTCTTACTCGCATTATTTTTCCTTCAATAACAAAGGAAAAATATTAGTGGGGATTACACAAATTCCATGCTATTAATAGCTAATTATATTATATTTTTATTCTTTTTAAAATTACAAAAAAAAATTAGTAAAATCACGTACAATAATATATTCAACCGATAAATCACGTAAAATAATATATCCAATCGTTTTATCACGTAAAGTGATGTATCTGACGTCCCAATACATTACGTAAATGATGTATTTGATCGAGACATCGCGTATAATGCTATATTAAAAAATAGGAAAGAATAAAATTTTTTTAAAATTTTTTCAAATGATAGAGAATTTTAAAAAATATGATTAAAATAAATTGTATATTTAAGTAATTTTCCATAATTTTTCTATCTGGCAACAATCAATGCATCTGAAAAACTTCGAGTCAAATCTTATCTTAGTCATAAATTAATAAATTAATCTCAAAACAAGCGTCACACAATTATTGAAAGTCTTGGTGATCTAATTATCCGTGGCAAGGACGTTTCAAAATTTCCCACTTTTTCAAAGTTTGATATTAGAAAAAAGTAAATCTAAATTATTTATCTTTAATAGACTTATTATCCAAATTATTATCTTTTTACCCATTTGCCTCTTGTTTATTTCGTGCGCTGATATCATGACATCAGCATAAATACTATAAAATATACTCTGATAGTATATATATACCATAACAGTATCATATAGAATAAGCTTAGTCCTTTGTGATACTCTGACGGTTATTCCATAGTATTTACATGAGGTTCCTCTTTAAGAAAGTCCCCGAGAGGGCTTAGTTGATCCATGATTTATCTTTCCTCTTTCGTTTCCTTTTCGTTTGTTTCGAGAAATCGATCGATCAATTCCGATTCTTTCTTTTTCTCTTGATTCTTTTCCGATCGAGATGTATAGATCCTGTTCATGGATTAATGAATAAGTATAGAATTTTTTTAAATAAATAAATAAATAAATTATTAAATTAAATTGTTAGAAAATATATTTGTTATATACTTTGTCGGTATATTTATAACATATCGATATCATATATGATTGAGTTTAATCATTTGTGATACCCTATTGGTCTATGTATACCCTATTGGTATATCATACAAATAGATGTTGACGTCAGTATGATATCAGCGCGCGAATTTTAATATTAACGGGACAGAATTTTAATATTATGAGCGTACAAAATATATAAAGATATATAAATATAAATAATTTAATTTAAGAAGGTATAAACTTAATTTTCCCTTCCCTAAATATTATCCTTAATAGTTTCAACAATTTTGTGATGATTAAATGAGACATCTAAAGAAAGATAAAAAATAATTATAGTTTGATCAAACTAATAAATGTCGGGAAATCTTAATCTGCAAATCTGTTAAAGAAGAAGAAGATGAAGAAGGAAGAAATTATTTTTTTTTTTAGAAAGAAGTTAGAGAGAAGGCAGAGAGAATTTTTTTTTAAGAAAGAGAGAGAGACTTTTGCATGGTAACACCCAATTAATTGGATAAGGTTATATATATTAATGACATTCGAATATTTATAATTACACAGAATACATGTATACACAGAGAATGAACAGTACCACCTAATATTTGGGTCGGAGCTTCGCTCCGAACTCTGGCCTTCGGCAGGGGGACTCCCGCCCCACCTACTCCCTGGCAACCTCACCACAAAAGTTGAACCACAACAGCTGCTAAATATATTATCAGACTTCACTATTTAACAATAAATGTCAGCTACATGAGTTAGTTCAAGTAATGACAAACTCTGCATATGTTTTTTTTATAACAATCTTATTTATTCCAAGAAATCTCCATCAATATTTTAATAAATCATAGGAAGCCGTAGGTGGCAAAATAATTCCATTTTTTAGAACCTTAATATATTATACCTCTAAGTATTGTTTATGTATTTCTTTTTTTAATACGCGTGGAAATATTTTATTTAAATCAAAAATATGTCAAAAATAGTTTTTTAATTTTATGAGATAGAAATAAAGTGCATACACTCTACCTTTTCCTACATCAGCCTCACTTAATTATGAATATATACAAAAATACATTAAAAGGAGTAGCGATTGTGTCATATTAGGTGATTGAGATATACATAAAAGTGTATTTGACTAATCTTTGATCTGATCTATTTTTATCCAAACAAATTTCAAATATGCTAAAGCATGCAACATTTAATGAATTGACCTGTCCAAATTTGATCCAAAATGCCTATTTTCAAACCATATATATATATATGAAAAATTCAAACTAAGTCCCTTGCCTCAACTACCATATCTTTTAAATTCCAACCATCTAGCTCTCTCTTTCAACATTTTTTCTTTTATATCATCTTTGCTTAATTCTTTCTTTGAAGTATTCCATATATTAATGGAAGATCTCAAGGAAAATTCAGAAGTTATGACCTCTTCATCAATTCTTGATGTTGATGAAAATATTCAAGAAAATAAGCCAGTGATGATAAGATGGAAAAAGTTGATCCAAGATTAATTATTCTACTAGATTTCTTTAGAGATCTCTACATGAAATTCTTCAAGAAAATATTTCCATTTCATCATGAGGATTTCATTCCTATATTTGAGAAAATTGGAGTTGTCTTTTCAAACAATAAGGATCATCAAGAAAAGAAATTCAAGATTAATTCATTCAAAAGTGATAACTCTTTGAACAAGAGTAGAGGAGTTGATATTGATTTTAGTGTTCATTATTTGTTGCTAAAATTCTTGTTTGACATATTTTAGTGTTCATTATTTGTATCTATATTTATGTGGCATATTTAAAAACTAACTAGACTCTTGATCGTGTGTACATATAGGCGAATCTAGGGTTCATCTGAATTTCGTTCATCGAAAAAATAAGTTCTATATAGATGGGTTTTTTTCCCCTCTTTTGATCAACTATCCATATAAGATTTTATTGTTTATATACAACCAACAATGGAAGACAAATAAAAACTAAAGTAAGGAGGATCAAGATATTAAAAGAAGAAACTCTATTAATTAGTTATCTTCAATATATAAAGAAAAATTAATACTCATGCAACATGCATTAAAAAAAATTGTCAAAGATATATTTTTCATACGGATTCATTCCATTAAATTGCTCAACTTCACCACCTTCCAAATAAAGATTATCAGCTTCTATGTTTAATGCTCCATAATATTCATGTTGAACATTATTGTTTAATGTGCTTGTACTTTGATCATTATTTCCTAATAGATTATTAATAACTTCATCAACCTCTTCCTCTGTCACCTCCTTATAATGGACATCTTCTTTTTGTTTCTTCTGCTTGATTCTGCAAATGACGAATATATCCTTGTACCTACTTCTCTTAACGTACTCTTCTGGCAAAAAATATTCTTTCATGAGCCATTTACCATTTTGCTCTTTTTCTACATCACTTTCATACCTCAGACTTCTCTTATACCCAATTGTAACATTCTTTCTTGATCCATCACTGATTGATTTACCTTTTGCTTGGCCTTTCCATGTCCCTGTCCCAACTGTTCTTGAGAATTTCTTTGTTGAATTCTTGAATCTTGTCAATCGCGAAAGAAAGTAACATGTTTTCTCTCCATCGATAATCTGCCATGGCTCGGAGTCTCCAAATGCTTCCTTCACTTTAATAAAATCTATAGGAGGCAAAATTTCATGAAGCATGAAATTTTTTAGATAGTTGATCAGCTCTTTATCCGTTGGATGAAATCGAAAACCTAACGTATGCTTAGATTTAGATGATGACATTGTTCTTGTACTTTGATTGTTAAGTATAGGTTAAAAAAGAATAATGGAATACCTTGATATAATGAGGGTTATGTATATATATTGTGTTGATTAATCATAATCCATCTAGGATAATAAATTATTATTTCCAAAAATTAGCGCTAAGTAAAGTAGAAGTTGGATTAGGGTTTCCATAATTAAAATAGATTTATATTCTTACGTTGAGAAATAATAAACCTAGTTTTGTAGTAGTGTTTTTGTCATTTGATTAGTTGATGGTTTAGGTTAAATTTTTTCATTTTTTTGATAAATAATTCTTGTTTCAATACTGGGGGAAAAAAACCCTTTTGTTTTATATTTTGAGAATTAAATTTAATAGTTGATTATATATTTGGACATTTAATCTTTAAGATTTTCAATTTGATTTTTTTAATATATTTGTAAACTATGTATTCTGAAATATTTAAAAGGTGCTTTGATAATACTTTTAAATGCATTTTTTCACTAAAGTGATATGAGAAAAAGTGAAATTTTTAGTAGTACTTTTTGTTTAGTTTTCAAATATTCAAATTTAATTTTTAAATATTAAATTTATCTAATTCAATTTAGTTTAAAAAATTAATCAAATTAATTATCAAGACTGAAACATGCCTGTATTTGGAATGAAAGGATTTGTGTGAGTTACCACATATATGTGACTAGCTATTTTTCAATACTAGGCAAATTAATTTTAAAAATTATATTGGACATAATCAAATTAATTTACAGTTAACCTAATTACTTTTAATTTGTGGTATACAAATTTCCTAACCATATAAAAGATATATAAGAAACATACAAAAATAATTTAGAGCATTAAATTATGATAATAAGTTCATATATTTTTTTTCGAACTCTTCATTTCCATTATGAAACTTTCTTCCTAAACGTGTAGTTGGACATGCCAAACAAATTGATGAACTATAATAAGAAAATCAACTTGATAGAAAAGTACTCTAACAAGACATTTCTTTCCTATATTTTTATTAATAGCAAGTTATGATGATCGTTAGAATATCTGTCAATAAGTCGTGATGAATAGTCCGGATCATTTTAATATGTATATCACACATTAGAGCTGTTAATATAGGCTAAGCCTGTTGGATCGAGTCTGTTGGACCGGTCTGGCTTAACCTGTGATTTGGTTGGGTTGGGCTATAATTTTGGAGCCCATTTAAAAAATGGGCTTTTTAGCTCGGCCTGAATAAGTTTGCTGATTTGTGGGGCTTTTGCAATATAGGTTGGGCCGGTCCGTGGGCCGAATTAAAAAATAATTAAAAATAAAAATAAAATAGAGTATTAAAAATAAGACGGAATGACCTAATTGGCCCTTATACTTGGTCCCGTTTGTCACCTAGGCCCTTGTACTTCGACATTTGCCAAGCAAACCCTTGTACCCGCTCAAAAGTTACATTTTAAACACCTTTTTTGACATTGGACTGATGCATGAGTTTCAACCAATTACACGTAATTTCTATGTCATTTAAAAATTCCATGTATGAAATGATGTGTTAAAATATATTTTTCACATAGAAAGAACATTTCTCTCCTCCAAAACTTTCTTTCCAATTTTGTGCAAACAAATTGTCGTACTCACCCCTGTACTCTTCAATGAAATTCTTCTGTCAGATTTTTGCGCAAACAAACCCTCATTCACGTTGGAATTATTATGTGTAAGTTTGACAACTTAGATTCTTGAGTTTATGTTGTTAGGGTTTAGATTATGAGAAAAGCTTTGAGTTCACTTTGAGTCAACTTAGATTCTTAACTTTTGTTTGTTTCATAGCGTAATAACAATTTGTAGAGGTCAAATTTTAGAGTAATGGCACTCGGAATAACCATCGTCTTCTTCTGCTTCTGTCTATCAAAAATCTCTAAAAGATACCCTCAAGAAACAACCCCAGGTGCCCATTTTTTCAATTAAGTTTTTTGTTTTCGATGATTTCAAGAATTGACTTTGGTAGAAATTGTTTGTTGGATATGTTTGGTATGAACTTGATTTGAATTTTTTGGGGTTGATTCTCGTATCAACTTGGTCAACCCATCGAAAAAACCTGCATCCATTACCATTTGCATATCTTTGACAACCCCAAAACATTCTTTCAGGATTGGTTGATGTTTTTGACATCTTAAGTTCAGCGTGAAGTCTACAATAACAAAAATAAACTGACATTGTGAAGAAGAAGAAGAAGAAGAAACTTTAATGGATCAAAAAATTTATGAAATAAAAACGATCAACTATAAAATCAACGGGGCTTGAATTACTCTGGCCAACAAGAAGAAATTTCAAGAGAAGAAATTTGGAGAGACAAAAACGAGAAGAAAATTGAAGAATTTTGAGAAGAAGAAATGGAGAAATGACGATTAATAATATTTGGGGATTTGGGGAAAAAGATGACAGTTAAAGGGCTTTTAAGAAACTCTTCACGCTCCCAAAGGGGGTGAAGCCCATACACTTGACCTGATTTGCCACTTAGGATGCCAGGTCAAAAAAAAGTGTTTAAAATGTAGCTTTTGAGGGGGTCCAAGGGTTTGCTTGGCAAATGTCGAACTACAAAGGCCTAGGTAACAAACGGGACCAAATATAAGGGCCAATTAGGTCATTCCGTCTAAAAATAATAAGAGTCCAAATTCAAAGTTCATTTAAAATTTTTAAATATTAAAATTTAGATACAAATTATATATTTATAATATATACTTCTTCTATCCATCTTTACTTGTCCTTCATAGATTTAGCACATGAATTAAAAAATAATAAATAATATGAGCAAATTTACTAAATCACTTTTTAAATATAGCAATTACAATGTCTTGAAAATATAACAAGAAAATAACTACTATAATTAATGATAAAAGTAAACTAAAAATTAAGTTAGAAATTATCTTTTGATGTCATGAAGTGGACAAGTATTGTTGGATATCTCAAAATAGTATAGTGGACAAGTAAAGATAAACGGAGGGAGTAATAATAACACTAATACTATGTAATATTATCATGTTGCTTCTTATTTTAATATATTTAAATTATAATTTAATTTAAAATTTTATTTAGAAAATATAAGAATAGAAATGTGGGGCTCGGCAAGACCCGCAGCCCACGTACAAATGGATTGGGCTAGCGATTTTCTAGCCCATAAAAAAGGGGTTAGCCCAACCTGACCTGTCAAATTTCAAAGCATGTAAAGACTAACCCAAATGGGGTGAATCGACCCGTATTGATAGCTCTAACAAAAATCCTTGTGGTTTGTAGCTAAATTTCTCATGATCGCCATAACTTGTTTCAGCGTGTTTTTGCTTCAAAAAGTGATCCAATTTGTTTCAAACTAATCTTAACTATATAATAATCAATCTCCTAATGCTAGTTCCAATAATTTCAATTGTTAAATTCAACTCAAATCTTCAAAAATCAATAGTCTTCTTTTACAAATAATGTCCATAAAACTAATAGGTGCAAAGAAAAGAGGAGAAATTGTGACATCTATATTTGTACGATTTTTCATACCTAAGTCAAAAATTAAATATCGACATTCGAAAAAAATACCTGTGAAAATTCTCGGAGAAATTTGGAGAATATATTGATGCCCAAGACAAATGAATAAAAGTGGACCATATATAACCGAAATATGGGCCTAAAGAAGCTAAACACAATTAACAAAAGAAAAGAATATGATGGGCCTGTGTACAAACCACAGTCTTACTCCTAAATATGTAGATAAATGAGATTAATATTAAGAATAAATTAAAAGGAACTTTCAAACAAAGCAAAGACTTGAAATATAATAAGGCAAAATAGTTATAATTTATAGTTATGATGTATAGCTATATTTTAAAGGAAGAAGAGAGGCGAGCAAGATTAGAAAACGGAGGAGAGAGAGGAGAGAGAGGAGTGGACAGAGAGGAGAGAGGTGAATTGTATTTGTATATCTGTTATATTATTGTATATTTGTTACTAGTAGACATTGATATATATATATATATAAATGAATACAATAGCATTAACGAATACATTTTGTATCAAATGAATAAATTATATCAGCGAATACAAATGTGTCAACATTGTATCAAGTCAACATTTATATTTATATAATTGATTATTATCATTTGAATCAATGATGTATCAATTGTATTAACAAATACTATATATATATATATGAATATAACTATATTAATATTGTATTAAGTTCAATATTCATATAATCAATTTTTATCACTGTATCAGTAAATACTTGTCTATTAGTATTTTGTTTCAACAAAGAGGATCTATATAGGTGACCTATCATTTTTATTTGTATAAATGATTGTTAACATTCGTATTTGCATAATTGATTGTTATAATTTATATTTTATTAAGAGAGAGGAGGCACGAGAAGGCGAGAGAGAGCGGGGGCAGTGAGAGAAGAGAAGCGAGGAGAAATGACAAAGAGTAGGGAGCGAGATTGCAGAGACTAAGAAGAGTGGGATAGAGGAAGATCAAAAGAGAGAAAAAAAAACAATAAAATTCTAATTATATATAGCTACAAATTATAATTCTATTAAACTGTATTATAGACTATTGACTAGTTAATTTAAAAGATTAGATGAGAGGTTATTTAGACTAATAATGGTGATTTTCTCGTGACTAAGGAATTAGATATTGCATGCAGCAATATGATTAGTGGGAGGGTCCATTACCCAATTAGAATGTCAATTATATTAAAAAAACTTATCTACACCATTTGCATTAACTAGAAAAAAAAAATTATTTCTTGCAAATTGCTTAAAGTTAACTATCTTTACAATTCAATTCTGCAATCATAATTGTCCCAAAGTTAGTTTTACTCACTAAATTAATTTAAAAGTTAGATTATTGTTATTTCTTAGACATGTGAACCAAATTAAAAAGAGACCCCATTAAAAATAAATCCATTTTCTTTCTGTTCTTCATCAAAAATAAATACTTTTAACATTACTAGAGTAGTTTAATTTTCTATACTAGGTATACATATATTTTATATTATTTGTGCGAGGATTATGTACAAATACATGTCATGCATTTATTAACTTATCGTGATTTTTATCCTTGATCAGGTTTCAGGACTATCAAATGGAAGCACGTGGCCGACAAGCTGCATATCTAATATTTCTTATAAAAACTACTTCCTTTGTCGTTACTTATTCATATTTGACTTGGTATACTCCTTAAAAAATATAAAATAGAGAACTAATTTTATTGCATCATTCCTATTAATCATAATTCATCCAAATATTAAGAGATAAATAATATTTAATAGTAAAAATAATCTAGACACAAAAGGAAAACCATCTCTCTTAATTTTTTAAACTGAAAAAATAAAATTAAAGAATTAATTTTGATGTATTGAACAAGTAAAAATAAAAAGAGAGTAAGAATTTTTTAAAAAAATAAAAAAATCATTGATGATAATTACCATACCATCAAGTCGCCTAACAAAATATAATTATTGTATGATACAATTCTATAATAAAAATAACTTTTAACGGTGATAAATATATACACATTACTAAAGAGTGGTATTAAAACGTTTATCAACGTATAGCAACATAAATCCTTCAACTCACTCAATTTGGGTTCATGTGATAAGTAAGCATGAACAATAATCAAGAACTCAAATAATGTAAAGAATCATAGGTTTAATGATAGAGATTCTAATATAATAAAAAATAATAGAAACATGAATTTCAAGAAAGGTTTTGTTAAAACCTTAAATTAAGTTTTTACTGTATATAAGGTATGAGGACGAACTTAGTCCAATATTATGAATAGTCTTACATTTCTGAAAAAGATGATTTCTTGAAAAACTTAAATGATATGCTCAAACTGTAGCCCTTCCCTCTTCTTCCTAATCTCCGTTCTCAGAAATTCTTGAACAGTTTTAAAAGAAACTAGTGTGGTACACTGATACGTGATGTATTTTAATCTCAAAATAACGTGTTTAAAGTCTAGGAAGGGTAAAAGACGAGAATGTCCTTCACTTAAAACTAAAAAATGATACTAAGATTGAGTAAGTCCGCGATGAGAACTTGTTTTATTTTAGTTCATTTTCTTCTGAAACACATAAAACGTATTAGTGGAGTGCATTTTATGTACAAAAGCATAAATTACACTCATGCTTGTTTTATGAACAAAAAAGTAAATTGCATTCATGTAGTGCATTTTATGAACAAAAGATTAAAGTGCACTTATAGACTATATTTTATGAACAAAAGAATAAAATGAACTACGTTAGGGTCACAGAACTGTCACGTCCTGTTTTTGTTAAATAATTTTGACTAAAAATTCCACTAAAATCATTTTTTAGATGTATTTTTTGAACCCATTGTGATATTTCAACTCGATTTTAGCTAAAATAATTATGGGGTATTACAAAGCTATTGCCTCTAAAGATTATTTTTGATGTAGAGTAATTGTGCTTTTGTCTTTTCTCTAATAAAAAATCCTTTGATTAATTTAATTTATTTATCTTATTTTATTTTTTATATAATATATTTAATATCATAAAATTAAAAATTATTTCACTTATTGTAATTTACATAAATTATAAGATTCAAATTTGTTTAATTATTTTTAAAAAATTTATGTCAAATTAAAATTAAAAAAAAAACAAAATTGTAATGAAAGGAGTGTATTACTTTTTGTCTGCCATATTGATATCATTACACTTGACATCAATTAACCATGGTATATAAGATTTTAATAAAGAAAAGTAAAATAAAATATAAAATTACTCCAAATTTGTATAGACATGATATTTATAAGTGATTAGAAAAGGTAATGTACCTAAATAGACAATAATTTGCACTTTATGCCACTTTTTTATGTCAGATATTTTTGGCCTTTACACTTTATCATTATAAAAGAAATGGTCAACATGGATCATGTTGTCCTTTCCCTTTCTTTATCTTGTCTTGAAAAATAGTCCAAGATATTATTAGAATCATAAAAAAGTAAATAGTAAAAAATAAATTGAATTTTCAAAACAAACGCACACATATATATAATTTTTGTCGAATAATAATAATCCAATATATATCATGGGTGAAGGTAGAAGTTAATATAGACATTCAATGTATTTACTGGTTGACGTAGGTGTGAATATATTTGAAGTGCGTACATTTTAGATAAAATGTGTCAATTTAACTTTTTTTTAACAATAATAACTTGCTCGTTTATATTATGAGTAGAGTCAGAAATCGATATAGGCATTCAATGTATTTACTAGTCGACATAGGTGTAAATGTATTTGTAGTGTGTATATTTCAGAAGAAATATGTCAATTTGACTCCTTTTGAACAATAATAACTCGCTCGTCTATATTAGAAGTGGAGTTAGAAGTCGATGTAGGCATTCAATGTATTTACTAATTAATATAGGTGAGAATGTACTTGTAGTATGTATATTTCAAATGAAATATGTCAATTTGACTCCTTTTGGATAATAATAACTTGCTCGTCTGGAGTTAAAAGTCGATGTAAGCATTCAATGTATTTACTAGTCGATATAGGTGAGAATCTATTTGTAATGTGTATATTTCAAATGAAATATGTCAATTTAATTCCTTTTGAACAATATTAACTCGCTCATCTGTATAATGAGTGGAGTTAAAAATCGATGTAAGCATTCAATGCATTTACTAGTCTATATAGGTGAGAATGTATTTATAGTGTGTATATTTCAAATGAAATATGTTAATTTAACTCCTTTTGAACAGTAATAACTCATTCGTCTATATTCTAAGTGGAATTAGAAGTCGATATAAGTATTCAATGTATTTACTAGTCGATATAGATGAGAATGTATTTGTAGTGTGTATATTTCAAATGAAATATGTCAATTTGATTTCTTTTGAACAATAATAACTCGCTCGTCTATATTATGAGCAGAGTTAGAAGTTGTTGTAGACATTCAATGTATTTAATTTACTCGTCGACACAAATGTAAATGTATTTATAATGTTATATTCAGATAAAAATATGTTAATTTGACTCCTTTCGAGAAATAACAACTCGCTCATATGGGTCATGAGTGGAGTTAGAAGTCGACGTTGGTATTCAGGGAACTTAAAAAATTATATATATATAATTTATTTATTAAACTTTTAATATCTCTATTTTAAAGTTATAAAGTCAAATTTTGATGTGCAATAGCCACTTGTAGATTTTGATTTGGTCATAGTGGATATACTGTCATTTTTTTTTCTACTATTAATTATTTTTATTCTTTTTTATGGTATGAGAAATAAAGATAACATCATCACATGTGTCATGTAATTACAACTTGTATCTCCTTTTACACCCCAATAGGAATATTTTAAATTACAAGTTGTTTCATTTTAATTATGATGTTTCTCTCCACAAGAACATGGTTGATTTAGACATTGATATTTTACTACATAAGTGGTTTTCTAAATAGTAATTATTCCTTATAAAAATCTATGACTATAACCTTAATTTATAGTTGATTTGAAATTTTAACTTAAATTTAAAATAATATGTATACAAATTATAAAATAGAAAAAGTATTTATAAATTATATTAAAGTAAATATTTATGTATAAATGTAAAATCAAATTAACTCAAGTATAGTCAAGTTTTTTTTTTAATTTTTAATCAAGTCAAGCTGAATTATTAGTTAGATTGTTTTACTTAATCTAACTCAGATTGTGGTTTGATGTATTTTTTTTCGATTTTGTTCACCTCTAATCAAATGTATCAAAAATATCTTTTAATTATATTGTATTAAACATGCCACTTAAAAAATTAAAATTAAAAAAATATTCAAAAGGAATAAAGCCATTTAGAAAATAGATCAGAAAAAACTATATATTTTGAGTTGTTTTTGTATAATTAAGCTATTTTTACTTTTTCCAAACGCTTGTGTCTAGGAATTAGGAACCCTTCATTAGGGATGTGATTAAATGGATGAAGTCTTTTTAATTCTTTATCAAAAGTTATAAGTTTGATTCTTGAAAATTTAAAAAAATTATAATAGAAAATATTTTCTTCTTTATATTTTTATATAGTAACATATTTAATGGAATTTCACTAGAGGGATCTAGGAAGGTAAAATATACTCAGACCTTATTAACTACCTGATAAAAATAGAGAGATTGTTTCTGAAAGGCTCTCATCTAAAAAAGATATCATCTCAAATACGAAAAAATACTATATATGAAACAAAATGACTAGAGTAGAAAATAAATGATAATTTATAAAAATAATAAGAGTAACAAAAATAAATGACAACCAATAAAAACATAATATATAAATATATGACCACCTCTACTAACTTATTATATATCGCAAGATCAGACATTATCTTACCCTTACTAGCTATCTAACTTTTATCCTGATACGCGACCTCCACTCCTTATTATTTAAGGTAATGTCCTCGGTAGTATGAAGTTGTACTATATCCTGTCTAATCACCTCCCCTATACATTTTTGGTCTACTTCTACCCTTCCGCATAGTCCCTAAATCCAATATCTTGCATCTCCTAATAAAAGTGTCAATGTCTCTTCTCTGTATATGTTCAAACTATTACAGTATCGCTTCTCTTAGTTTGTCTCCTTTATATTTTCACGCAATATGAAATTAATGAATTTTAAATATCAAATTATTATAAAAAGTAAGTACTTCCCTTTCTATGACTCACTTCACCCATGTCACAAATATCTACCTTCACTTCAGCCATGTCACAAATATCTACCTTGACAAAAAAAATCTAAGCAATTATTTGAAATTCATCATATTATGACAGCTCGTAGATGGCTTAATATGTTATAGTGGGAAGTAATGATGTGGACAAAATATGATAAACAACTAAAAATGTCGAGGTTGATATTTAAAAAATTAATTATTATTATAAACTTTCAAAATCTTGATAGTCTATAATTTTGAAAGTCTATAATTAGATTAAATTAATATCAAATATGATTAAAAAATATATTTTAAAATATTAGTCAATTTATGTAATAATTCATTCTAAGATGAAAAATCTCGCATCGATAAAATACAACAGAGTTGTTGGATATATAAATAAACAGGTCTTACCAATTAATGACACGTTTTAAAGACGTGCGGGTCTGGGCCCAAAGAGAGCAATATCACTAATGGGTTGGACTGTTACAAATGGTATTAAAGTCACTCCTGTGTCACCTTTGTCGATTTGGGCTAGAGATCAATTGAGTTTAGATATATATATTCCAATGAGACGGGACAAACCTCAAAGCGAGGATACTAAATCCATATAAGCGATGTATGTAACAATCATTTTAAGATAAGATGTCCTACATCGGTATATCACGAAAGAGATATTAGGTATATACAAAAGTAAATAGGTCTTACCTTCTACTGATGTGTTTTAAAGTTGTGCGGGCCTAGGTCCAGATCGGACAACATCACTAGTGGGTTGGACTATTACCAAAGCAGTAGATAATTTCTTTAACTTCATTTTTCATTTTGACGCTCTATCTTAATTTTCTTTTCCATTTTAATCATTTAATTTGATATATTATATACCATTTAAATATAAATTTTGTAACTTTTCAATTTTTATATATACTCTTCAACTGTAATTTACATTGTAAAAATTAATATTTACCTGTTATTTTTCATAAAAAAAGATAAAAATTAACGGACGACTGTTGATCTTTTTTTATGTGGCCAAACACATAATAGGTTGCCATCAACCCAATTATTACTTTAAGAAAAAGAAAAAGCTCCCAAAATCTCCAAACTATTATTCACTACTAAATAACCAATTATTCCAATAGTGGGCTTATAATAAAGTAAATTCTACTTCAAAATCCATTTGAAAGAATACAAAGATAAGATTTACACTTTTTTCTAAAGCATTTTAATTTAGAAAAAATATTTTTTAAAATAAGTTGATCGTAGAAATTTGGTCAAACATGCGAGTAATAAAAGTATATCGTAATGGACATGAAAATAGCTAAAGTAATAGTTAAAATGAGACGAAAAACATAACGACAAATAATGAATTTGAAAAATTTGGACGCGGCCAAAAATTCACTATGTTTTGGCTTTGGAGTATGATGGATAAAGCAAAATGACTCTTTAAACTATGTGCGCTTCTTTCAATTGTGAAGTAGCAGTTAGTCAATGCAACTTTCGACGCTCATCATGGGTCATCCGAAAAACAGTCGCGCTATGTTTTTAAACATAGGGATCAGGCTGCGTACATCTAACCCCCTTACTTTGCAATGGGCGGTAGTCTTTGAGGCATTGAGGTAATGTTGTTGTTGTGGTGGTGATGCATTTATTTTTTATAAATGACAAATAGTTTAATTCAAATTCACTTTTTGTAAAAACAACTAATATTTGGAGTTGAAAGTCAATTTCGTAGTATGGGAGTAAAATTGGAGATGATATGAGGTCGTAGTTCTAATGTATGATTTTATAAAAATTAGGTAAACCAATGACTTGTAAATTATATATACGAGCTAAGATCAATTTCTAAGTATTTAAAGTATATTAGGTGTAATTTATAGTCATAAGGAATCTTTTACTTCAAGCCAAGCTCAAAAATTTCTAGCAATTAAGTTTTCGTATGAGTCGATAGAAGAGTCAACTTCAAATGACCATATCTCCTAAAGTATAATGATTTAGATGACCCATAATATATTAAATAAAAGATATTCGAATTAGCTTTCCAACGCATCTAATTTTGCATT
>JAOTQJ010000007.1:2370509-2388118 GCA_025642045.1 Solanum sejunctum
TTCGACTGGTGTAATTGTGAAGGTTATGACCTAGGTTGTAGTTGAGGGGGGTTTTGGTTGGAGTGTTGGGGGTACCGGTATTCTATATTACTTAATTTTGTGTTTACTTGTTCACTTGCTGAGTACCGTATCTTTGGTACTCACCCCCTTGCTACAACAGTTTTGTAGGTTACAGGCCTGGGTCATAGTGATACTCTCTACTTTTCCTTGTCCGGGGCTTCCTGTGGAGATTGTGAGAGGTAGTTGTTTGTCATTCAAGCTGACTTCTTGCTCCTATTGATGATTTTGTTCTATTCTAGAGACAATATCATTAGATACTTGTGTTTCTTTCGATTCTATTGCAATACATTAGAAGCTAGTGCACGTGACAACCAGGTTTTGGGGGATTTTCATTACATTGAACCTTTATTTCGATTATAATTCTGCACTTTAATATTATAGCTGGGTTGGAGGCTAACTTGTCTTGGTGGGAAAAGACGAGTGCCATCACGCTCAAATTTCGGATTGTGACAAATTCAAATTCACTTTTTGTAAAAACAACTAATATTTGGAGTTGAAAGGAATATATTCTAACAACTCAAAAATCACATGCATTGGTTCCTATTTATTAAATGGATAAATTCCAGACAAAAATCATCTGGATATATATTCCTAGTTATAATATTGGATTAAATGTCCAGAAAAGCTTACACTAAATAATGTCAGCCAATTCACTAACAAAATAAATAATTATCTATACATAAAGAAAGTGAATAATTTAGGAGAATGATTACAACTTTTGAATAGCTTATAATAACTAATATGGTGTGTGATTTAAAGCTACTATATGGGCATGTGACTGTTTGGAGAAGCAAAGTATTTAATCTTTATATTTAAGTGACTTTTTGCCTTATTAAAACAAGAATATTGTACTTATTCTCTGCTTTAATTAAAAAAATTATCAAAGCAGATTCCCAAAATCTTTTATCAACTTCTTTATAATTTTATTGATGTGTCACAAGAAAATCTTAGATGCAACAAACATGTTCTTTCACAATTATTATTAGTTCCTAATTTATAGTTGTTTTGAATTTGAGATGGCATATATTGACATATGCTAAATGACAAGTGAAGGCATTAAACTTGAGATTTATCAAATTTTTTTCAAAGATAATAGGGTTCAAAATAAGGTAAAAAGGGAATCTGCCAAGTTAAATTGAGACCAACATATTCAGGTGAATAAATTTCTTAAATATCGTGTTAAGTGAACCAGTGCTACATAAAATAATGCGATTCAAAAAATAATAAATTTTTTAAAATTTAGTAATGTAACTCATGATGCATGCATGGAAGTGAGACCTGACACACAAATGTCTCTAAAAGAGAAAATTTTAAATGTTTAGAGTCTCTAATCGAAAGAAATCTGTAAGTCAACGAGAATGTCAAACATCATACTGATGCAACATGAATGAAATTTAGATTTGTATTCGGAGTCTTGTGTGATGAGAAGGCATAGTGGTATACAACCAAAACTTATAAGTTCTATAGATGATGGTTAAATCGACTATATTGTATGGGAAGGATCATGTTGGTCAATAAAGAATTCTATTGTACCCAGAAGATATAATGGTGATGTTGAATTTGATGTGTGGGCATACTAAGAACGATAGGATTAAAATGAAGATATTTGGTACAAAGTGAGAGTAATTTTTATGATGGACAAGACGAGGGGAGGGAGATTTACATGATTTAGACATGTGAAGAGAAGATGCGAGGAGGTGTGAAGGGTTGAACATCACAAGGATGAGGAAAGACAAATATACGTTGAAGAAATATTGTAAAGAGGCAATTAGACAGGATATGAAATATCTTTAGTTATGACCTTAGATAAGAGGTATGTAAAGGTAACGTATAAGATAGAAAGTCAATAATTAGTTGAGAGTTATCTTAGAACTAAAGTATTCATATATCTGACTTGATAATAGTGTAAAATATCGTCTTTGTCATAGTATTAGCTCATTCATGTAGTCTTTGGCTATTAGTTATCATATTTCTCTTCTCTATCATTTTTCTTTAATTAGTACTTCTATTTATTTCCCTTGAATTGATGTACTTTCGAGAATAGTCTTTCTACCTCTAAAAGGTGATAATAATGCTTATATACACTATTCTCCCAAATTCATTTTTTATGAAATTTAACTAAATATATGCATGATCCAACGAAAAATTATTAAATTCTCATGAGCTTATAAGTTATGCTCTGGTACGATGATAATACTACATGTTTATTAAGAGTCAATGATCAAAAATTAAAATACATTTATTGTAATTTACTTTTTTTTTGAATTTCATATCTAAATCATAAACAATTATTTATCAAAATATATTTTTAGTTGTTCTTTTTTCTACGTAATGTATCAATGTATCACCATAGCATACGCAAAAAAAAAAAAATTAATAATTAAAATATAAAACTCGAAAAATCAAATATTAATTTTGTTTATAACCTTCACTCTATAGTCCAGATGGGGCCTAAATCTAATTGAAAATTTTTCAACTTGGTTTTACTCCACTACACTAATCAATAATCATGATAAAAAAAATTAGTCCACTTAACAACTATGATAATGGATCTAAGATCTCTCTCTGACTAATTTCCTCATACCATAGATTCCCCTCTCTCTCTTAATTTTCTCTCTCCACATGACAATATCAAGAAAACATGCTGACCCTCTTCTTGATTAAAATGCTAAATTTTTCAAGATTCAAATATCCAGTACATATATACATGTATAAATATAGGAGGCAAAGATGTCTGTAGAGAGATAAAGATTGATTTTTATGAGCTATGATTAAAATCCAGAAAAGGGTTATTGGAAATTGAGAGTGAAGATTAGGTTCTTGGCTGCATTTCTTAAGTAAATTGCCTCAATTGTTGGAAAGATTAGATTTTTGAGAGAAAAATGAATGAATTACTGTAAGGGGTTTCTTTATATAGTTTGTGAAAGTGAAAAAATAAAGTGGGGGAAGGAGGTTACTCTAGTGATGTTCTTAGGGATTGGTTTTAGGTTTTCTTGCGATTATATGAGTTGGGTATAGTGTAGAATTTGGGTATAGTGGATATTCATATAGTCGAGCTCAACTTGTTTGGGATTGAGGCATATCACTAGTTGTTGTTGTTTGGATATAGTGGGGATACATATAGCTGACCTGAACTGTTTGGGAGTGAGGGGTAGTAGTAGTTGTTTTGGGTGAAGTGTAGAATTTGGGTATAGTGGGATACATATAGTCGACCTTAACTTGTTTGAGACTTTGAGACTGAAGCGTAGTAGTAGTTGTTGTTGTTTGGATATAGTGTAGAACTTGTTTTATGTTTGGAATGAGAAGTGCAAAACTTGAATTTTTCTGGGAAATTCAAATCTTGGGGTGTTGGAGTGAACAGTAAAGTTGCTATTTTGGGAAAAAAAGATTTGGTGAAATGATATCTTCAGGGACAAACTTGGTGATGACTGTGATTGGTTTTGCAGTTAGTACCATGTTCATAGTATTTGTGTGCACAAGGCTAATTTGTGCAAGAATTCAATTGAATGCAAGACGGCGCTCTTTTGCATATGCTTCTAGATCTGATCTTAGCATTGTAAGCACTTGTTTCATTACTAGTTAGTAGTATAGTGTTTTCTTTTCTTTATATACAGTTTTAGCATCTTGTTGCTTTTATGTGTTCTGTTTTGTTGTTAGAATAGGGTGAGTGAGGGCGTTCAACAATTGATATCTATATTTAACTCATATCTTCAAAAATATTTTTCTACGGATGATGTTCATCTAACCACTACCCATGAGTGAATGTAGCTCTGTCCCGTTGAGTAGTCTAGCTGGTGCACAGTACATATTCAACCCTGTAGACCACTCATGTCTTTGATGTGTAGTTTGTTACAGAGGTTTTGTGGACATATCAGATGTTTTTCTAATTGTCATATTCTTCATGTGGAGGCCTTTCAAACAAACATCAATTTTGTCTTGATGACATTGTCTTTATGTGTATAGGTCTTATTCCATCACAACCTAGCTAAATTTAGCTGTACTTTATCAGTAACAGTACTAAAATAGTAGTAGTACATGTTAGTCGTTATTTTTCTTGGATTTCTTTATTAGTGGAAGCAGAATGATTCTTTCTGATGAATCACTAATCCTGGTTTTTGGTTAAATAATAGTAATGTATGCTTACCTTGTACAGTTGGAGCGTGGTTTACATGGTCTCGAGCCTCTTGCTGTTGCCAACTTCCCAACAAAGAAGTATGCAGATGTGTTTTTTACCTCTGCAGAAGATGCTCAGTAAGTTGATATTTCCAAGTTCTGCATATAATACAAGCTTTACATATATAGCTTTTCCTTCTAGTTGGTGGTTCTTGAATTCGGCCAGTTAGACAGTTATGTGTATGTTGTGCTACTTGGGTTGTGCTTTGAACACATAGCTACGCATTAATTCAGCCTCAACTACTTTCTCAAAGATGTCCGAAAATCTAATGCTGTCGCAACCACGAGTGAAGTCCGTGTGTAGTGTACTAGCGTTTACGCCCCTCCTCATAACCCCTCAGAATGGTAGAAAAGAGAAATATGATGCTACCCTGCTACCTCCTTTCTGGAAAGGGAAAATACTGTAGGTTTCATTGTGGGAATATGTTTGTATTTCTTGAGAACCTTGGAGTAGATGATTGCATTTTATTTATGTAACAATCTCAGATTTTCTTTTTTTTCCGGTTCATGTGGTGTTAAAATTCCTTCTCAACTGATATATTGGTTCAACTCTAATATAATCAATGTGTTACCTTTGAACTAAAGATGAAATAATTCCTTTCGCCCTCCATGTCTCGAAAACACTACTTATCTTGGATTATCGCTGGTAGTATGCATAATATGTTTACAGTAATGAGAAAAAGTTCACTGCTTTGATATCTTGGTGAAATGCAACCATTTTTACTGTTAAAGGCTTGTTCATCTGAAATTTGTCCAGAGCCCCAATTCTTAGTTCAAGTGGCAAAGGTTGAGGTAATTGTTACTTAGGCCACTGTGCCGTGCGAACTAAGCCTAAAGTTTAAGTGGAGAAGGGTAAAGGGGCAGGCCTAAAGTTGGTCCTTAGAGCTGGCCGCGAACAGATTTCTCTATCACATAAAAAGTCTAACTAAACTGCACATTACCACTGATATGATTGAAATATGAACAGTTATTAAACTTGGAAAGGTTATTGTTAACCTTTTTCTTGCTGTTTCAGTGGATAGTAAGACTACTTTTTTTTAGCATATTTACAAGCTTCACATTATGTGTTGGGACACTATTTATCATCCGATATACTAAAGATAATGTTCAGCTTTGAATTAACTGCCAAAGTGTGTGTATAGATATTGAGTGTGTTTATTAAACTAGAAACTTCAATGAGACTTCCATGATTAGCCTAATTGAGTTTACTAATTGTGTGTGGTATGGTAGTCTACATAGTATAGATGTTTGTAAAATAGTCATGGTGTTTAATATGCATGTGACCATAGCTGAACTTTTATCATTGTTAGAATGCTAAACGAACGTGGCTAAACACATTCCGTACATCTGATGTTGGAGTAGAACCTAAAAGGATGTCACCTTTTCCATATAGAAAAAAAAAGTTGAAATGTTTGCTTATATTATCACCATCTTTTGTGGTCTGCCTATCTTGTATGTTGTTCAAAACTTATGGAGTATTGCAACTTTTATTGTCATAGGTGCATTGTTTGTCTAGCCGAGTATCAGGAACAGGATGCGTTGCGTATTTTGCCAACATGTGGGCATTCTTTCCATAAAACATGTATTGACATATGGTTTCAGCAGCACTCCACATGCCCAGTTTGTCGAATTTCTCTACGTGGAACACCTGAAAAAAAGAGATTTATGCAACCATTGTTTAGTTCAGCTATCCGATCTCACTGTGCGATGGACTCCCTGAATATTACTTCAAATCTTTTTCCATCAGCTGAGCAGAGGCATTCGCCAAGATTACATGACAGTCTGAGAACAGACTCCATCGCAGACGCTCAATGTCCACCCGAGGGTGGTATGATGGTAGTCACAGGAAACAATTTCATATTAAATGAGGATAGTCGGAACACGAAAAACTCAGTAAACAAACAAGTTGAGAGCCCATCAAATGCGTAAGTCAAGACTGCAGAGACTCAAAAGATTTTCACAATGTAGGTATCGCACGTTCATTCCGTTGCTCAGATTCTGATTTGGTGAATAACACATAGCCTTTTGTAAATATAGTAAGGTATTGTTTCTTTCATTTTTTGAGTACCTCACACTTTGGTGTACTTCAGTTGTCAACTTGAAGGTTGGTGGTAGTTTTTTAGATCAATTAGTTCAGCTTCCTTGCTGAACATTGTCAATTACATATGAGTTTAGTAGACAAGAATCAAGATTGTATTTACATATTCAGTGTTATTTACTTGCTATATATTCTTATTTCTTATGATATCTAGTTTTGTGTTATAGTAGGTTAGTACTATTAGTCGTGTAGTGTCATTTTATCTTGTGGTGTTATTGTATTTATTATATGTTATTGTTTGTTTCCACTTTTGGTCATTTTTCTTTCATATTTTGTGTCTTTTGCTTTTTGGGGCCTGATATTTTGAAATGAGGGTCTTTCGAAAACAGACTTTCTATATCCATGAGATAGTGGTAAGGTCTGCGTACAGCTTACCCTCCTCAGACCTTGCTTGTGATTCTACGTATTGTTGTTTTGCAAGAAAATTGAACTAAGAGTGATAAATGACACCCTCTAGTTGGGGTGGTCATTGAAGGGGAGCCTTGGAGTAATTGGTAAAGTTGCCTCTATCTGACCAATAGGTTACCGGTTCAAGTCTTAGAAATAGTCGTTGGCAGAAATGTAAGGTAAGATTGTGTATAATAGATCCTTGTGGTTGGGCTCTTCTCCGGACTTTGCACATAGCAGGAGCGTGATCGCACCGGGATTGCCTTTTTTTTGTTTCCTAGTAGGGGTTGTCATGGTACCATATTGAAAATTTCATTCTTTGGTTTCAAAAAGTATAATATCATTATCATATCAAATTAGTTCGGTATCGTTAGGCACTTTTAAGTTTGGGTATTTCGTGCCAAGGTAAATAGAGGGTGCAGGGATGGTATTGAAAATTTTGATTTTGATTATTTCAGTTTATAAAAATAAGATACCATTATCATTTCAAATTAACTCGGAATGGCTAGATATTTTTAAGATTGATTGTGGTATTTTGTGGCTCGATAATCATGATTTGTTTGACTTCAGTTTTCATATAATATATAGTAGAAGATTATGACTTTTGTGTTTCAAAAAATCCCAATCATATCATTCTAAACTTTAAAACGTATAGAAACATTCAAAAGAAAGTACATGGGGAGTAAGGATCCTGTCAAGTTACTTGACATCAAGTAACCGATCTCCACCATTGAAAGGGAACGGATCCTGTCAAGTTATTTGTTCACCTAAATTTTTAATGGTGGAGATCAAGTTACTTGATGTCAAGTAACTTGATAGGATCCTGACTCAAAAATTCCCTTATCAACCAATAGAAAAAAAAATGTTTCAATCAAGATAGGATAATTAAAATTTCAACGACTAAAACAACTAATTTTGCATTGATGCTAATTTTATAAGTTAGTATTATAATAATATATATGTAATAGTATACTTTGATACAGTATTTGATGTGTTGTTTTAGTGAGAAAAAGACCAAATTAGTTCCTTATCTTTGGGTTAAAACTCAAAGCATCCTTTAATTTTCATATGGAGTACCAATAATCTCTCATATTTGCAATGTTGGTACACTTTTAGTTCCTTATCTTTGGTTAAGACTCAAAGTCATCCTTGAGTTTTCACATGGAGCACTAATAGTCCCTCATGTTTACATTGTTGGTACACTTTTAGTCCTTTTTCAAACTTTTTGTATTTTTTTTAACATTGATTTTATCCACAACTTTATTTATGAATTATTCGATCTTTATATATATATTAGCAGAAAAAAGTGAGAAGGAAAAAACTTTTTTAATTTAGTAAAAATATTACTATAGCTAAAATTGAGAAGTTTATCATATCGATTTCACAAAGAAAGTACAAAGTTTTCTTTTCTTACAATGTCTTATGTCAGTGTGTGTTCTTAGTAGCTGCAATAATAGTTCTACCTAACAAAGTAAGACATTATTCTTTCACCTTCTTTCACATGGAATTATTAGTTTTACTAAATTATAAAAAGACAACTGAATATTTTATACATAAAATTATGGACAAAATTAATATTAAAAATTAGACAAAATTTAGTGAAGGATAAAAAATGTACCGATATTGTAAATATAAGGGACTATTAGTGCTCCATATGAAAATTCAAGAATGATTTTGAGTCTTAACCTAAATATAGGGGACTATTTTGACTAAACTTCTGTATGCCAGCATTATAAATATGAGGGATTATTAGTGCTCCAAGTGGAAACTCAAGGATGACTTTGAATCTTAACGAAAAGATAAGGGACTAAAAGTTTACCAATATTGCAAATATGAAGAACTATTAGTGCTCCATGTAAAAATTCAAAAACGACTTTAAATTTTAACCCAAAAATAAGGGACTAATTTGATCCTTTTCTCTTATTCTATTTATAAATACCAAATGTCAAAAAAAACTCACATGCATATCAAACCCTACCCCATAGTACTAAATTTGTAATATCAAATTTTTTAATTTTAATTAATAATTCAATATCTTCAATATCTATTCCTATCCTCCCCATAGATGTTGTGATTTTTAGAAAAAATACTAAGGTGGTGGCCTTACATGTCCAACTAGAGGTGTACAAATCAAATCGAACCGATGAATCAAGTTAAATTGAAAAAAAATTGACTTGTGATTTAGTTTGATTGATTTGACGTTAAAAAAAATCAATTGTTATTAATTTAATTTGATATTAACAAAATAAATAAATCAAATGGAATTCAAATCAAATCAACATAATACATATGTAATTTTAATTATTTTATACACAATTTTATTTTATTATAATATGCTTTGTAAGAATTTTTAAAATTAATTTATAACTTTTAATATTTGCATCTACTATTTCAGATTTGGGCTGGTAATATGACTAAAAAAATTGACACGTGTTGTATCTTTTCATGAGTTTTTGATCTCTTTATTTTGATCTCTTTTTCCCATCATAGTGTAATTATGAAAAATAAAAATAAAAATAAAAAAGATAGACAGAACCGATTAAACTTAAAATTAGAAGTGTTAGCTTGAGTTGATTTGATTTATAAGTTTAATAAATCGATATAGTTGATTTGGCGATTTCTTAAATGAAAAACCAAATCATTTTTTTTTAAAGTAACTTGTAGTAATTAAAAAATAATTTTTTATTACATAAAAAAATATTTTTTAAAATAGATGTAAATTTGAAAAAAAAAATCAGTACGTAATATTTTTTTTATTATGAAAAAAAAACTCATTACTTATTATGTGACAGGTAACTAACTACTTTTTTTGGATGTCCAACTCAAAATGTTGTATATCATTTAATGTTGATTTAAGATGACTTTAGTTGTTCTTTTTTCCGTCACATGATTCATTAAATCTACTCCTTTCGTTTTATTTGATTTGGTTCATGTATCGAAAACAAATATTTCATTTTATGCATTTATTTTAACAAATTAAAATTTAATGTTAAATAAATATATAAAATAATAATAGTTAAATTTAAAGTTAAAAAATATTATTAATACTTTAGTTTAGAGAGGATGAATAGTAATTCTCCAAATTTAGAGAATTATTATTCATCCTCTCTATTTCACTTTTTCATTATTTTAATATTATTTCTATTACTTGTCTCCAAATACTCTTTATTTTATATGCTTGAACAGTAAAAAAGGTCAAGTAATATGAAACGAAAGAAATAAATATCTTACATAAATTTTATATATAGTAGCCGAGTAGAATTTTACTAAAATATATATATATATATATCCACAAACAAAAACCAAGCGTCAATATAATGGAAGTTTATTAAACCTAACTACAAATATTGTTCTCCATCCTATATTAGTTGTCTGTGCTACTACACATAATTATTTGTCAATTAGAAAACCAAGATAGAATTAGTAAATCAATACTCCCTTTATTTCATTTTATAGAGCACCATTTCTTTGTAGTTTATCCTAATAAGAATGTCACCTTAATATAATTTTTTTTTGTAACAAAGGGAACTCACAACCTCTATCCTTAGGATGCGCATAGAGTAAAACTCCCGCACTCATACGATAGCTCGCAAATTACCCTTGATGAAATCATTTAAAGCCACATAAATATCTACAGATTGTTTTAGACCGCACATTATAAAAAAATTATTGCTTTTTACCAGCACTGTGTCAACTACAGTCAGATCAAACGATGCCACATAAAATAAGATAGAGAAAATATCAAATTATTTTAATAAATTATTTTTGTTATTTATGATTTCTTAATCAACCTGTAAATAAAAAAATTAACGGCTAACATGAGACGAATGGAGTAGCTAGTATAGAAGAAGAAGTTTGTCTTGTAGTACAAATTGTAGAGGTGCCTAATGCCTAATATAGGAGAAGAACTTCGAGTTGTCTGTTGAAACTCTGCCAATTTAAATAGGCTAAACAAGTGGCTAACAATGTTTACTTGTATTCTGGGGCATGCCATCTTTATTGGTTTTATAAAGTCGTTTTCCATTACTAAAAGGCTAGAAATATATACTTGTCATAACATGCATGATTGGACCAATGAGCAAATGTTATAGGCCCATAATACTATTTGTGTTTAATGCCCAACTACAAAATGGAACATTAAAATGATAATGGTCCCTCCACACTTATAATTTCTCTTGGAACATTATTACTCGTGTTGCAGTTTATGTGGTGTTGTTTGATGTAATATAAAGTTTAAAAAAGAAAAAATGGTAACTTCGAAAGAAGGGATGTCTCTTCACAGAGAGGATTGCAATGATTTGATCTGGGCAACTGTTTATCAAAAATACAAGTCTTCGCAAAGTCATAAGACCATGTATAGAGGCTAACGTTTTCCCTGTGCGGGAAGGTTAAGGAAGTAGGTGAAGATTTTTGAAATTTATAGTATAAAACAAATCATAGACATTTGTGTGACTGTAAATCATCTCATTAAAGATACAATGAGTATTTTTAAAGTTAAATTGTTATTAAATATAAAAATGTACCATTCTCTTTTAAATTGAGTAAAAAGAAAAGTGTGTCACATAATAGGAACATAAGGAATGATTTCTTTTGAATAGCCACTTTTAGTATCGCTAGTTATATATCAAATATCTACAACATATTTAAAAGGTATAATACATAAATATGTCATTTATTTTGGCTTTAACTAGCATCAATGACTTAACTTTGAATGTGCATAAGCATATCCTTAAACTTGTACAAAGTTACACAAATAAACACATATATCTTACGTGACACAATACACATTGTACACGAATAGTAGGTAGGACACTATGCAGAACACATGCATATATCAATTTAATTTTATATAAATTTAAGTATCTAGTTGTACACGCTCAAAATTGAAGTTTATAATTATGAAATTATGTATTATGCCTACTTAAAATAAAGTTCAATTATTGTGTTGTCTCAAATTTAGACCATCAAAGAAGAGGAAAGAAACAAGTAGTATTACTAAAAATAGAAATAAAGTTCACAAGATTATAATTATGCTATAAAGATAAAAATGTGGAATATTATTATTTGTTACTATATTGAAAATGTGACAAAACTTTTTTTTATTAAACAAATTTTGGACTTATAATCTTAATGAATATATATGACTTAAAACTATTTATATTCTTGGCTTAACTTTAGCTCTTAATGGATTTTTCATCACCACAGTAAATTCCAATTTCTCACTAAAATCCACTTTATTATTTCCCGGGTAAGCAAACCATTCAAATTCTTGAACCATTCGCGCCAACATCAAATTCACATGTACCGTTGCCATTCCCAAGCCCGGACAAATCCTCCGTCCGACCCCGAACGGCATCATCTTCACCTCCTTCACCCCCGTTATATCTGCGTCCTCACGACCCGATAAGAACCTATCCGGGTCAAACTTCTCCGGGTCGGACCATATGTTGGGGTCGTGGGAGATCCCATGCACGAAAAACTCCACGTTCGTATCCATGGGTATGTCGTAGCCGGCCAACTTGACCGGCTCCGTTACCGTATGGGTGAGGGTGAAGTACGTCGGAGGATGTTTACGTAAAAGCTCCTTTACGACGGCGTTTAAGTAAGGCATTTTCTCTATATCATTCTCGTCAACCTTTTTATCACCCACTATCGTTTTGATCTCTTGGTACATTTTGTTTTGTATGGTTGGATTCTCGATCAATCTCCCTATGCCCCACTCTAATGCCGTAGCCGTTGTGTCAGTCCCACCATTCAGAAACTCTGAGCATAGTGTTACAAGCTCTGCATTCGTCGGTCCTGACTTTCTACCTGTCAAAAAAGAAATAAATATGTTAAGAAATGAGCTATTCTATAGCTCAACACAGTACAAACATTGACATTGTACCTTCCACTTTAACATCGAACAAAGTGTCCAAGTAGGAAAAGGAGGCTGCGGTCTTGTCGGAGCCAGGATTTTGTACAACACTACGACGCTTCTCGATTAGAGGGACGAGGGTCTCGATTTGCCTCTTTCGAACTTCATTAACTCTCTTACGTTGTTTATAACCAACAAATAACCTCAAAATGGGAAGAAAATCATCTATCCTTGGATCAAGCACAATCAACACATCCTTCATCATTTGATCAACTCTTTCAATCATCTCCTCATTATCCATTTCAACACCAAAACACATCGCAACTAGAATATAAAACACCGCAAATCGCGCATTTTTCAGCACCCAAACGACGTCGTTATTCTCCTTAGCATCAACGCGAATCCTTTCAATCAACTTGTCCATGGCGATTTCCCTAAATTCCCGAAATTCCTTCAATCTACTCGGACTAAGCATGTTTTGCACCATATTCCTCCTCAACGACCGCCACACCGGGCCGTAAACCGCCGCATTGACGGAAAATTTGTTGCAGCTGAAGATAGTTCGGGTCGGGTTTTCTCTAGGGCGGCTGGCGAAGATTTGCCCCTTTTGGATTAAAGCTTCGTGAGCTAATTCGGCACTGGTAACAATAATCATAGTTCGAGAACCCATTTTGAGTGTGAAAATCGAACCGTATTTTGGTTTGAGATCTCTGATGTATTCGAAAAATTGTTTACCGGAGCCGGCGACTTGGAAGAGGTTTCCGACGATCGGCCATCCCGGAGGTCCGGGAGGAAGATTGGGGGGTTTCGATATGGGCTTTCGGGTTAATAGGAAAATGAAAAGTGAGAAGAGAAGAGAGAAAGCCGTGAAAATGAAACTCTCCATTTTTTGTGAGTGTGCAAATTGAGGGGGAAATTTAGGAGTATAAAAATAGAACAAAGCTTGAAAATATAGGTGGGAAATAATAATAAATGTTGCAAAAGTAAAAAGAGAAAGAAAAGTTTGGACACGGCAAACGGACTTTGAAATATGAATAACTTGGTTTTATGTTTTAGGCAAAAATTATTAATTGAGGGTTTATTCGTAAACAAATTTTTTATCTTTTCAAAAATAAAATAATATATTTTTTCTCTGTCTCTTGTAAGATTAATAAATTTTAAGTAATATTTTTAAAAAGTATTTCCTTTTTATAGTTTGTGATTATATCTATTTCAAAAGTAATCAAATCGAATCTCATAAAGAGAATTGAGACAAACAAAAAAAGTATTATATAAATATTAAAAAAACTATTTATTATTTCCATTGTATATATTATTAATTTTTTCTTGATGAACTCATTCTGTCTCCTAAGTCTTGACCTATGATCAAAATAAAATTCATAGTATTCAGTATCAAAACTCTACAATCACACGTTTGACATATTCTTTATTACAATAACAATAACAGTATCGCAATATCTCAAATGTTCTCGCCCATTGTAGAGTAAGGAGAAGTCGAATGTATAACCCCTATGTTTAAAAACATAGAGCGACTATTTTCGGATGACCTATGATGAGCGTCGAAAGTTGCATTGACTAACTGATACTTCACAATTGAAAGAAGCGCAAACAGTTTAAAGAGCCATTTTGCTTTATTCTATCATACCCCAAAGCTAAAAAATAGTGAATTTTTGACTCCATCTAAAATTAATGAAAATAAAACATATTCTTTATTGTGTTTTATATTTATATGAGTTGAACTTAAATGAAACGTCAAAATAGTCAAGTTGGAATGGAGTACCCCAAGTTGTTATATGGTAGAAGAAGTACAGATAGGTGACAAAGACAAGAACGAAAAGAGTGGATCATTTAGAGGGAAAGGTCTATATCAATCCAACTACCTTACTCACTAGTCATTAAAATTTCAATTGACAATATTATAATTAATATCAGATCTGTCAAAATTGGTTAGTTTCAGTCTCATCCAGTCTAGCTTCGAGGGCTATGAAATTTAAAGAGTCTTAGTTATTTATTCGAGGGGCTGAAAATAGTCAATCTTAGTAGGGTCGCGGATTGATATTGGCCAACTTTTTTTTAATATATTTTTTTCTTTTTAATCTATATTCAAACTTAAAATTTCATCAATATATTAAACTTTTAATATCTTCAACAAGATTAAATGAAAGAACATAAGAAGTACAATCACAATATGCATTGTAAATATGTGATTAGTGATGCTTTTAATTACAGTCTCGTATCTGAAATATATAGCATCAATAATAAGAAGATTTTAAAATCAAATATAGTAAGCATTGATCATGAATTTGAATCATCCTACGACTAAAAAAAAATAATAATCTTTTTGACAAATAAATAAATAAAAAAAAATTAAAAATAAATTTATAAAATAAAAAAATATTACTTCTTACAACTTTAATTATTTTAATTTAAATTAAATAATATTTTTTATTTGTGATGCAACCTTGACCCAGCCTCCATCAAGCATCGAGTGCTACGGACTTAGTTGGACTGAGACTTGAAAAATCTTATTGCAATAACAGATGGGATGGGACTAGCCCATGAACTAAGCTCATTTTTTTGTTCTTTCATTTTTTTTATTTCTATTATTTTCTGCTTATGACTCTTGATTCTTGAGACGAGAGTTTTTCGAAAATAATTTCTATATCTCTATGAGGTAATGATAAAGTTTGCATACATTTTATCCTCCCAAATCTCATTTATGAGACCACACTAAATATGTTATTATTGTTAATTAGAATAATAAACGAGATATTAAACTTCTCAAAATATCTAATTAGCACTAACATTGTTTCTATGTATAACTTCAAAGAAAAGAAAATTCTCAAAGTACATAACTAGCATTTAAATGCATGTCAAGCAAATCCATACATTACTATTCTTGATTTATCTACGACTGGTCTCTTATGTAAGCATTAATATGATTTGAAAGTTGAAAAAAATAATTTAATATGGATGGAAAGTTCAACTAAAATTTGCACTAATAATTTATTTATAAATGAAAATGAAAGGTTATTTTGTCAATTTTTCTTTTACAAATAATTAAAGCAATGCTTGGTAAATTGCTTTAATGATAGATCCTCTAGAGAGTTCTATTAGGTAATTTATTTTCAATTTTTTAAATAATAATGGTGATGGAAAATATTTGTGTAAAATTCAAATTTAAACTAATCATAAAATTTCAGATTTAAATACTGAGTATAAAAAAATTTTTAGTAGGGAGGATTTCTCCCAAATGAGTCATACGCCATGCGAATATACAATAGAAGGCAATCGATATTTTTTGATAATATTTGATATTTATATTAGAGTCCGATAAATTCATACTCCCTCATTCAAAAAAATAATTTTTATCAAGATTTTTCATATCTAAAACTCAAATACGAAAACTCTAATTAAGAAAGAAGTAAAGCTATCCATTGTAATGTTGATTCCAAATATCAATTGTTGTCATATCTCTTGAGTCCAGCAAAAAAGATACTATGACTTAAGTTTTTCTGTTTTAATTAGGTGACATCCTTCATTTTTTAGATTTAATTTAACTCATTTTAGAAATTAATTTGAATTGAATCAATTTAATATTTAAAGAATTTAAATTTAAATATTTAAAAATCATTCATCTTAGATTTACATAATAAAAATTACGCTATAAATATTGATCAAAATTTATACACTTAGAATTTTGAAAAATAAAATGTGCCATATAAATTGATTCTTATTTCTTCTGGCTATTTTTACTCATTCGTTATATTATTTTGGGATGTCCAATAATATTTGTCTAATTTATGAAATTAAGATATAATTTTACGCTTACTTTCTAATTTTTTTTATTATATTTTTAAGACATTGTATTCATTATTCAAAGGATGATTTAGTAAATTCATCCTATCATTTACCACTTCTTTATTTTTGTGTTAAGTCAATAAGGAACAAGTAAAGATAGACGGAGAAAGTAACATAGTAATAATCCCTCTTGCTTTAATTTGTTTATATTTACTATCTTTTTAGTTCATTTCAACATGTTTCAGACAGGATATGTTTAAGCAAGGCTGCGATGTGGTGGGCATATACAGGAAAGAAATATCGACGTTCCTATTAGGAGAAGCGAGAGGTTAAATTTAGAAGTTACGCGAAAGAGTAGAGGTAGACCGAAAAATATTCGGATGAGGTGATTAGATAGATATGGTAAAACTTCATCTTACCGAGGACATGACCTTAGATAAAAAAAAGTGGAGGTTGCTTATTCGAGTAGAAGGTTAATAGGCTTGTCGGGGTAGAATGATGTCTGCCCTTGTGATATTGTAGGTTAATTATATTAATCGTGTCTTTATATATTGTGTTATTACTATTCGGATTATATTTGTTATTTTTATTGTATTTATATATTATCATTGGCTTTTTACTTTAGTCGATTTTCTTTTTTCATATCTAGTATCTTTTGTTTTGGGGACTTGATATTTTTGAGACGAGGATCTTTCGAAATAACTTTTCAATCTTTATAAGTAGTGGTAAAGTTTGTGTATATTTTATCACCACTTATGAAATTTTATTGAGTATATTATTATTATTCAATAGGGATAACCCCCAAATTGGACCCTTAACTTGGCACCAATTTGTAAGTTGGAACTTAAACTTTCATAGTGCATAAATAGGACCCTCAACTTGGCAATTCCTGAACAAGTAGGCACAAACCAGTCGCTGACGTGGCGCGTGAGATGCAATCGCGATGACGTATTTTTTCAGCCAATATTGAGATGACACGTGTGTCCACGTAAGCATAAAGTATACACGTCATATTTTATATTTTACACGTGGCATTTCTAAAAAAATAAAAATAAAAAAATAATTTTTACAAAAAAATTACATTTTTTTTTAAAAAAAAATTGTTTACATAAATTAAAAAAATTAATTTTTTACATAAATTAAAAAAATATTTTTTAAAATAAATTAAAAAAATTGTTTTTTTACATAAATTACAAAAAATTACAATAAAATTTTTAAACATTTTAAATTTTT
>JAOTQJ010000007.1:2407521-2430101 GCA_025642045.1 Solanum sejunctum
ATGAACTAAAATGTGTGTATATATATAAATCCTCCCTCTGATTTCTTTTATATTCATTTTTTGTGATTGGACTTGCATTAAGAAAAAATGTCTTTATTATTTTGTTCTTATTTAATGTATATTAATTATTTCTTTAGTTCTTATAGTTAGTTAAATATATTTTTTAAAAGTTTATTAACTATCAAAAGTAAAATAGAAAATATAATATTATTTATGCATTGATTTTGTGAAATAATATATATTAAGATCATGTATTTATAATAAGGATGATATATAAAAGAAAATGGGGACAATATAAATTAGATTTTTACTATTTTAAGAAACTTTGAGATTCAACGCATTTTTCGATAAAAATAAACAAAAAAGAGGCGGCAAATAAATGGCGGCAAAACAAATACACTCTTCACACCTAAAGAGTTAAAAAAAAGAAAAAACTCTTCAGACGCAAGTGTCGTTTCGACTTCAGTTTCCCGGCGAGCATTCTGAACTTACCGGCGTGCCATATTTTCCGATCAAAGCTATTCAGGTTCAGGTAATTTTGTGTCGAATCTTAAGTATTATATTTGATTATATTTAGCAACTTGAACTATAACTTCAAATTAAATTTATGATTGACGATATGATCACTGCGTTGGTTTTAATTTTGATCCGAACATCTGCATTGTTGTTAACTTGAAAATTTTGATTTTTCGAGTATGTAAACTCCGAAGTTCAATGGCTTTCAGAGAATTTTTTTTTTAGATGATGTTTGATTGCATTTCGTATAATTTGTGTGTATTATTTTTTGCTGTGCTGTTTTCCCTTCGAGGAAGAGAGAAAAGTATGTCCCGATTTGTCTATTTAACTTCTCTCGATAGCAGGGTTTTAGAGGTCGAAGATTAGGGTAGAAAGTTAGTAGGCTGATGTATGTGTTTCCCATTGGCAGAGTATTAGTATTCCTGTTATTTTCCCTATCTTTAGGTTTTTATTACTACATGTTATTATTTATCCTTGTTATTGTATTTTGTTGCTATTTTTTTGGTTGTTACTGCTGCCTCTTTTGCACTGTTTGTTTTGCTGAGGGATTATTGAAAATCACCTCTCTACCTTCTCAAGGTATAGGGTAAGATCTGATTACATTTTACCTTCCTTAGACCCTACTAGTTTGTTTTTGTTGGTAATGTTCACTACCTTGCATAAACTTTGTTAATACACCATCCTTTTACATTCTTCCCTTTCTGTTAGTTTCTGGGTCTTATCTGAAGTATGAGAAGAGTTGGCAATGATTTATGAGTAGCTTGAAAATAGTTTGCAGAGCCTATTGCTGATAGGTAATTCTTTTCCCTATCTTATTTTTCGTAGTTTTGTATCCTTTGCTTAGACTGCAGGACATCTATGTTAAGTTATTAGGTGAAGGTTTAATAGTATGCATCCTCAGTTAACCACTTTTTTCACATAAAAGTGAGGCTGTCAACATATAAATCAAAGCAATAGTCATTTGCGGGCATGAATAAATAAGGATTTTCCACTACAATGGCATCAACTGTTTGCACATTCAAACTATGAACCTTAACATCTCAATTTTCCTACATCTATTCTTGTTTTCTATTTGGTAAATCTTGAAAACTGATGGCTCAGTTTGTGAGCATAAATCAAAGAATAGGAGATGCTTATTGTACACTACACTCTTTTCCGAGAAGGGGTGAATTCAAATGTTCTGCTGCTGTAAATTTGTATCTCCGCTGAGGTTATTGACTGTCATCAGTCTGTTAGTCATCAATTTCTTATCCTACTCCTCCTTATGTTTCTCTACTTTGTATGGACGGATTTTGGTGAGTTGGAACCAGCAACCTTCTCTGCACCTGCTCCATCCTTCTTTTTGTCATCACTTCTATTTTTCACCATCTTACTTGCAGGGAAGTGCAGTCTAGCAATGAGAGGTCGTGGGGCTCGCATCTCTCGATCAAATCCCCTTACGCAGACAAATCCTGCATAATGACATTTTCAAGGACAGTTTTGCATAATCTGACTCTAGTAGTTAGGTAACTCAATCACATCTTTTACTTGTTTATCTATAAAGCTGTATATGTATATACACATATTCCCAATGTGAGAGGAGAAGGTACTGGTATTTCAATAATTTCTTGAACAGTTTAGTGTAGCGGTACTTACTTAACTCAGATCCTTTTTCTGCGTCTTTTTTAAATATGAGAAGCAAGAAAAGTTGGACTTACCTCTCCAGAAGCAGTACTGAATTTGGTCTGTTGACAAGCCTGAAAAACATCAATGTTTATGCAGTCAGTAACTTAGAGTTGATTCTTAAGTAATATATCGAACCACAATGTTTTTCCTGAGCATTTATCTGTACCTTTAAAAATTGTTGAGACAGATGTCCCAAAGTACACGGTCCTTCTTGACAGGGACCATAGCAATTTTCTCGGAACATTAATCGGATTAAGACTGGATTCATGATCTGCAAATACCTGCACAGTGTAAGATCACATCTTATTCAATGATCAGAATGATTGCAATCAGTAATATCCATTTCCAAGTGTCATTGTGTACAGTTGCGGTTGTAAGTTTTGAAACATCATTGTCCAAACATAGATTCTTGAAAATTGTGATCAGATGACTAGGTTTGGAATTTACCTCATTAACCTGAAAGTATGTGCCGTTGAGTGGGAAGCTCCCTCTCATTGCTGTTCGGCATGGTATCTGCAACAAGCTAGGTGTTTCAGAAGAAAAAGGGCAATGCTAGCTTATAGTTCTTCTAAAGTAGTGACTTCAAAGCACAACAAATGCCTGTGCCACTCACCAGTAGTGTGCCTCTTACGGTTTGTGAGTTTGCTTCTCTTATGCCATTGCACGAATAGCATGTCATCTCATTGCACAGGCTCCCCGGTCCACTATGATCACACTTTGTTTCAGGAGGTTGAATTGAATCTACAGTCTCACCTGGTGGCACATTAGGCCCAGAGTTAAAACAACATAATCTACTGCGGACTAGAGTTCTAATTAACCATTATATTGTTGTATGTAGCCAGTGATGAAATGGGAGGAAAAAGAGAAAACAGCTGCTCTGTGTGTCCTCCCATACTATTTGGGGGCAAGTTTTGGTTTCAAAAGCCAAATATTGCTAATGCACGGTTTGGCCTCAGATTAGCACTATGGTGGGAACACAGCTTTCTCCATTGCTAAGTGTGCATTAGTTGGATATCCTGGAGAAGATGATACTGTTCAAAGAAAATCCAGTTGCATACCTGGTGTCCATATTGCCAGAAGGTACGGACTTGGATCATCAGGTTCTCTTTTATCCAGCTGTATTGGAATATTATTGGGTCATAATAAAGCTTAGTTCTAGCAAAGTTGCCAGTTTCCGAAAATAAGAAAGTTTAGTTCTAGTCAAATTTAATTGAGCACAGAAGATAGACAACTGACCTTCTCCAACAATTCATGGGAATCTGGGAGTTCATACCTGCAATATTAGAGTATTAACCATTAGTTCTGAGTAAAAAATGTGACAACTCGATACTTTGTTAGGTGTTTATTAGAAGGCCATTTTGTGTCTCATAATGGACGGTGTTGAGAGGTGTTGTGGACATGCAATACAAACTGGTACTACAGCTTTTTACATCTAATTCTCTCTTTTCAGCATGGTGCAAATTTGTGTAGATATCTGCATTGCACATTCTTTGCTGATTGTCTTCTTAATTCCATACAATTTCATATTCACATCAAGTCCTATTACAACAATGTCATATTCTACCAAGTCCGTTTATTGCATGCTTAAAAGTTTACTTATCTTGTTTACGTCTTTACACAGGTAAACATCAAACAAGAGCTACGGAACTTACACTTGGTGTTCAGTCCGTAAACGGCCGACATTTTTCAGTTTGGGAGTAGGAATTGAAGCCGCATCTGGTTTCAAGGCCACCAGAGCTTTGGATACGTCGCCTTCTTTATTATGCTCTTGTAAAATAGTCTCCAAATTGGTCGTGAACTCTTTCATGTTGAGTTCGATCAATGGAATTTCATCAGGATCCTCAAAAAATCCATCCTCAATGTCGCTTTCTAATAGTTCTGGCAATGGTTCTGGTGTTTTTGGTTCCTCAATAATAGGCTCACAGTTGCTGGTAATGAGTGTTGCTTCTCTATTTAGTAAGTTGGTCATCTCTTGAGGTATTGACATTGGCCTCTCCGGGAAAGAAGGGATGTTAGCAGCTTCAACTGGAGCATTTGGGTACACCATTCTTACTTCAGCTGCTGGGAGTAATAGCATGGATGCAGCAGCTGCATTTCCCTCGCCAGGGATCGGAACTGCTGAACTCACTATACTCTTCTCTTCTGGGCCAGGAAGGGCAAGTCTTGCACTGCAGGTAAATTTTTAACACAACTGTCAATTTTCCTCGAAATTAACTAACAAAAGAAGTAAAACATTGCCAGATTTTGCATCTCTAGTGCATGTGTCATAGAATAACCATCTGAGGAACAGTTTTTGAGCTCTACTTGCCAATTTTTGAAATTATTTTGTGATTTGAACTTTGATAATAAGGAGTGTTTGAGTAGTTGATTCATGTTATTAATGATTGGTATCATCATTAATGTCATCATCTCATTATTATCATAATTTGAATTAGAAAAGTGTTCTTTCTGATCTTAGAGTTGCACTTGTGAACTTCAAGCCATGTTTTTTCATCCCCAATTTTGTAGGAGATGTTAACTCTTTTAGTTTGAAGTTGCTAGAAAGAGGAATGAAGCAAATCTTAAGGTAACCTTATGTTCTGAGTTTCACTAGCAATTTAATGATTGGAGATGTGGATGACTGACCTTGCGTAAGCACTAGCAAAGTGTCTGCATTCACCTCGCAACGGGCATGCATTACAATTAGGTCTATTTTTGGTGCAGAAAACCTGTGTCAATATTGGAAGTCAGCCATAATTATAATTCCTCCTGACGAGGGACAACAACCTCCACAAAAATTGTCATATGAGGGCACATTCAAATTGAAAAGCATAATTAAACTTACCTTTCCAAAGGTAATCATGTGGTAGTGCAACTCATACCTGCCAACAAACATCACCTTATTAGTGATACATCCATGGGTATGTTAGAGTATCTTTTAGGTTAGTAATAGCTTGTGTAACCAATGGAAATTATTATGAGGTCTTGAGAAAGTACAGTGTTCTCTGGTCGAGTTTGCAGAGTCGTGGCCAGAGATACTTCTGAATTGACTCCAGAATTGGATACCTGTATTGAAGCATGAATGATAACCCATATAGTAAACGAAGTACAGTTTTGAGGTTTTGTTTTAATAACTTACAGTTCAAGAAGATGCAACTGCAGCGACTCAGGAAGTGGTTGGAGAGGAACCCATCCTAATCGCACAGCAATTCGTCCAACATTTGTGTCAACCTGACAAATTCAACTTGAGTTCTAGATCAATTGAGTAGATCGTTGCACATTGACAAGTGGAACTTACTGGAAAGGCAAGGTTATGAAGTGTTAATAGCCGCACACATTCTACACTTTTCAGACCCAGTCCGCGAATACTTAATAGATACTCTCTGCAGTAAGGAAATTTTTTTAGTAGCAGATAAGCTCATAAAGATAGAAAACTTCAGTGTATTATTGCAAGGAACTTACTTCACTTTGTCTGGGGCTACATCTCTCAACCATTCCAGGTCAATACTTCCATGATCCCTTACCAGTCTATTGAGGAAGTCCTGCACAATAAGCGATTATGTTTTCTTTGAAAATTTACTTGCGAGGTCTCTCTTTCTCTTTGTGACTAATAATACATGGTTAGTGCTGGTACCTTAATTCGCTCTGCCAGCATGTTGTTCATCCCTCTTTCCTTGATAGCATCAGAAATTTCTGCAACTGATGCCCTTCTAACTTCTTCGTAGTTCAGTGAGTCCATTGCATCCTTGCTTCTTTCTTTTTTCCCATTCTTTGATAGGACTTCCTTTCTCAAGCTATCCCAATCAAAAGCTTTCTTATCTCCTTCCTCAACTTTTCTTTTTCTTGTCTTTGAGATGTTGGTGCCTGCTACACTGGGTTGCTTGCTTGAAGGATGAGCTTGACCTTCTGCATGCGATATGGTTATGTTTCAAGAGTTTCTTATATGTACTATGAGGTAAGAACTACAGATCTTGCATCTGTAATAACTCTTATTTGCAGATTTTGGGTTATCAGAATTACCTTCTCCTTTAGCAATGGCTTCTGAATGGTTTGCTAATTGCCGAATGCAAGCGCTTTCTGGTTGTGAGGCTATTGACATCTCCTTTTGATGGGAACTTACAGAGTGTTGATTGTTTTCCTTGTGAGGTTGCCTTTTCACATTTCCTATCTCTCCCATCAGCGGTGCATGAATAATGGGAAGTGCAGTTTGCTGAGCTATCAACGTACTTGAACTTACCGCTATATGTTTCATGCTTTTGCCCATGGCATTTTCTTTCTCATGGCATGCTGTTTCATGTTTTCCAAATTCTGGTATTATTTTCAACCAGGAATTACTGGATGTTCTTGCTGATATCTCCTCGACCTGAACATGCGGATTGACTGGATACCCATGTAGATATGTTTCTGCATCAAGATTTTGGTTATGCCTCATATCTGATGCAGTGTCTGTCTTCTGATGCCCAAAGATGGACAACTTTTCTGAAAGTGTATTCCTCATAAAGTGACTCTGATATTCTGGGAATGCAGCAGTCCACTTTGTTGGTGGAGAATGGTTTGCTTGAGTACTGTCTTTGTTCAAGTTGGGCGAACTTGGTTGGTCTTCATATTCTGACTCGGATCCGGAGCTTGACCTGAGTTCTTCATTGGCTTGAACAATCAGAGAGTCGGGAGAGTTTTGTAATGAAATGACTTCCTCGTCTGATCTCTTGTCATGCTCACTTACTAAATAAGCTCTAGTTGTATGAAAGTGACTTTCCATTCCGTGCTGTAGTCTAGCTTTATGATATATGATAGTCCCATCTGGATCTATTATTTCGACTTCTGGTTCCTCCATTACTATGTTACATCCATCTTGAGATAGGGTGTTCTTGGTGCTTGTTGGCAAGGGGAACTTGGCTGCAAGGCACATGAAAGCAGAGCTGCAAGAAAGAATATTTTATTGAATTATCAACTTCTATTTTTAATTAGATTGACTATGTTCTTCTGATGGTATCTGACCATCAATTACCTTGAGAGATGATCTGAAACATTCTGTGTGAGGAATACTCCTATTACTGAGTCGACTACAGATCCCTTCCAAGGTGAGAACCTTCTATCCCCTGCAAAGCTTTTCAAATTATTTGTCTTGTTGGACTTGATAATATCACGAGACTATTACAAGACCGGTGAGTGGTAGTGGAAATGGATGGTTTATGGGATTCTTTGTTACCTTGAACAAGGCGCATTCGTGCGACAAAAGAGTCTACCCGTCCACGGACAACTTTCCTTTCATCTTCCCACCATTTTTCGCTGTCCTTGTCCATTGTCTCCGTACCTCCTTCCTTTCCCATTAAGACGTTCCATAGTCTGTTGGTCTCTGGATCAAGGTCCACTCTGGGCCGTGCTTTACGTCTTTTGATAGGATCAGATCCATCATATGGGATAATTGTGCCACTGCCCTTATATGGAACAAGGGCCTTTTGCTCTACTTTAGCAGCATTTTTCTTTCTATCACTGATAATAAGGCGTTCCAATTGCTGTGTGATTATATCGATTGACACTGCATATCCGTGTGTTCCTTGTAAGCCTGTGTCAACTGATGCTGCATGTCCGTGTGTTCCTTGTAAGCCTGTGTGACAGAAAGTTTGTAGTGATTGGAATCTAAGTAGGCATTTGGACATAAGAAAGATGTGATATTTGAAAAAGTAGAATTTGAAATTAAGTTGAAATTTGTATTTGAAAATTGAAGTTGCGTTTGGTCATGCATTTAACTTGAAAACAAGATGAAATAGTTTGAGTAGAAAAGATTTTTCTTCAACAGTTTTTCAAATTTTGAGCAAAAAAGGAAAAGTCATTCTCAAGAGTTTTTCTCAAAAAAACAGCCTGATGTATAACCAAGCAAATATTCTGAACTTTCTTTTTTTTTCAAAAATGGAGGGAAAATATTTGATGGACGAACTGCCCCATCATGATTCTTCTACTTCAACACTGATGCTACATTGCTGGAAAAAAGAAAGAAAACAATAAAAGTAAGATTGATGTCATAGTTGCAAAAGGATACCTGTAGCTTTTGTCAGGTGATGTTGGTCAGCTTGTGAATTCCTGTTCTCTCTTGCAAGCACCTCATTGAATGGTTCAGCGGGTGATGTCTTCCCCATGTTCTGCATCTGTCCTCTCAAATTATTATGAGAATTTATTCTCTCAACCTCTTGTGCCATCGTACTGAGACTTTGGAATTGATACTGATGATTCAAATTACTGCTTGTGGCTTGTACTTGGGATCCATGGATTCCAGCCATCTGTTGGGTTATGTGCTGTGGTATTGTCTCTGTATATGAATGAAATTGAGATGGGTTTAGTTGAGAATTGTGTTGAACAACCATGGGACCAGCATAATGCCTAGTACCATCCTCACTGACTCCATTATATCCGTTTATGCTAAAGCTGCTCGACAGGAACTTTGTTGAGTCATGTATTGCAGCTGCAGTTGAGAAAGGAAAACCAGACGAAGTGCTGCAATTTCTTCTTCTGTTGTCATTCCCCAACATTTCTGGGCGCACAGATCCTATCTGGCTGAAAATTCTTGGTTGAAATGGGAAACTGGGGAACTGATCTCTATTGGATCTTCCTTTGTTGTCATGTGTACTAGCTGTGTCTCTCAGAAGTAGCGGCGTCCTTCCCAGTGCCAGCTGTCTTGGTTCATACAGCTGAATGCTGTTGTGATATTGAGTGATAGTTCTCATACTTAGACATCGTGCAAGAGCATTCAGTGCCTGGTTATTTCTTGTAGCTTGATTTGCAGGAGGTGGCACTGCCAAATCTTTTGGCTTTTCCTTTAAAAGTTCCTCTGCACTTTCTCCTTTCCTCTGATTATACCCAACTGATATTGCAGAAGCCTCCACGATAGCCAAAGATGCCTCCATGTCTTGAGAATTCAAGTTCAAATCAATAGTTGTTTTTCTTTGTTGATGTTCTTCTGTGTGGCGGATATTGGTACTTGCGAGGCTTTCATCTTTTGTTATGTCTTCCAATTCAAAATTTAGCATTTTTCGACATGTTTTTTGTGTCTCTTCAGCATCAGGAACTTTGTCCTTGTCAACAACTTCAGTTTGTTGAGTTGTAGCATTGGGGTTCTTTCTGCGGACATACTTCCTTTTTCCTGATGGGTTCTCATTTGGAGTGCTATTTCTTGGGGCAGCGGACTCATTGACTTCGGTTTGGTTAGTTGAAGCTTTGAGGCCGTCTCTGCGGACATACTTCCTTTTCCCTGATGGATTCTCATTTGGAGTACCATCTCCTGGGGCAGCACGCTTCGGAGTTCTTTTGGTTTGCCCTTCTATAACTACCTTTGGCCGGTGTTTTCGCCTTTTGGGAGTTTTTGATGCTGGTGTCTTGTTTAGGTCAATGTCCACATTTCCTATATTACCATTGTCAACCTTTTCACTGAATGATGAAACAGCAACCAATGAATCTGCGACTCTCTGTAACAGTTTATCAGAGTGGTCGTCTTTGGATGTCATAGACCTAAGAACATTATCCCGCTTAACTTTCTCAAAACTAGACCTTTCTTGTATCTGGAAATTTTGTCTCTCAAAATGCTGGTTGTCCTTGAAGTGGTTATGTTCTGGTGTTACTGGTGCAAATGGGAAGAAGCTATTTGTGCTTGGACTTGTACCAGCATCTGGTGCCAAGGGTGAAATCAAGGATCTATTGGCCTGATTAGGGCCTTGCATACCATCTGTAAGGAAAATAAATTAGACAAAAACTAGCAATTCAGATTAAAATATCATGATATGTCTGTCAAATGGGATATTTTCTAAGCTTTTACGTCACTAGCTTGTGATCAACGTGCATGTCTAACTTTTAATATTAGGAATAACTTTCTGTTACTACAGTTAGAATCCTAGTATATGGAATTGACACAGGTATTCACTACTTTGTTATGCAATTTGCTGAAGAAGAAAGTTATGATAATGTATTTTATTTATCAAAATAAAATGTTATGGTATGTATTGTATCCTGTAGTAATGTGGACTTCCTAGAACAATCCCTTTTGTGCTAACTGAGATTATAAATTAGGGTCCGACTACATTGACATGCATAAATCTTGTTAGTGAAAAAAATAACATGCTATTCTTCTTTTCATGTTACTGTTCCTAGGCATTAAGATGCAGTATCTGAAAGTGTTCCTGCCTTTCATGTATTTTCTTTTTCTGCAAACACAAGTTTGAAAGACCTCATAGATGTTTATGTTCTTGTTCCACTAACATAAGAATAAACTCACCAAGTGGTAGGGGCCTGTTGTAACAATCAGATGTCTGGTTTGGACCTGTAAACACTTGACTCTCATTGAGCAATTTTTGACCTGCAGACTTCAGTTGTTGCTGCTCATATCGAGAATATGAATTTTGAAAGCTCGGTATATCACCGAGATGGATGCTATTGTTTTGAACTGCGGACTTGAGTTGTGGCTGCTCATATCTGCTGTCAACTTGAGCATATGAGTTCTGAAGGATTGGTATATTACTCAGCTGGATGCTGTTGCTTGATCTTTCTCTGATGGAGAGCACATTTGACTGGTTCTTCATCCCAATCAGTTCTTCTAACGAATTAACTTTTGTGCAAGCAGGCTTACTGTGATCTGGTACGTTTTCACGGCTGTTGATATCTGTATGAGAACGCCTGTGACCGACTGCTACATCAGTCCAATGGCCTATATACCCTTTATTCAAACAAACAGGTGTGGCGGGATTTTGAGCTGCTTCAGCATCACAAGCTGGCATTTTTAAAAGGTCACCATACATCCCCAGCAGTTTTGACCAATCTGTTCTTTCCATCTGATTCCCTTGCATTTCAGCTCGAACAAGATCTGGTCTTTGCAAAAGAGGCTTTTGCGGAGTAAAAGGAATCCGATGATCCCCATTTTGGACGACTCCATTCTCTTGGGGAGTTGAAAATTTTCTCCCCAGATTCATCGTTAAATTGTAAGTCTATTCTTCTCCACTGTCTAATTCATCCCTTGGATCTTTGCTTTTAACTGTGCTAGACTGTTTCGACTCAACTGTAAAACACAGAAATGAAAATTATTCAATCCATAACTGCTCCCGAATAGAAGGTTTAAGCACATAAAAAATAACAGTTCTTTGATATGAAAGCATAAGAAATTCTATCATGCATTAAATGACAGGAAATTTGAGGAAATATCAGAAATTTATGAAGGCAGATCCCAAAGTCTTAACCTCAAGGCAACATGCCACAATAACTGAAGTAATTAACAAGTATTATCAATTCTCAATAGTGTATATACTGAAATTTAAAAAAAAAAATTAATGAAACAAATCACTATATGAATATAAATTGATGACGATTAGTGAATTTGAACATGCAATTTCTTAGTCCACGACTAATTCAGATTCATACCATCTGAGGCCAATTTGGCATGAAGCATTTCCTGCTAAGGATTTTCTCATATCTAGGTCTGAAACAAAAACCTTTAGTTAGGAGAGAAACAGTCTTATTCACTATCACACATTCTTTGGTGGTGAATTTTATGCACTTTACTAATTCAACCTAAAGGAATAACTTTTTAACCTATACAAATACCAATGGGATAACCAATACTTACTATTTCCAGTCCGTTGACAATTTATGGTAAATCCATATGAATCATCAATCAGATAACAGTAAATTGAAAATGTAGCTCATTATAGAAACTCAATCCCAAAAAGGAAAGATTAGTTCACTTTTCAGTTTCTTACTCATATCTAGCTTCTAACTCTGTACATATCAAACATCATATCCACATACCAAATTCATAAACCAAGAAAAAAAACAGAAAAGACAGAGAAATGTTGTTTACCAAATAACAAAATCTCACAGAGAACAAAATTTCTACCAATTCTCAAAGTTCATCCAAATCTCTGTCGAGATTACTGCCTTAGCCCTGTCCTATCATCTATATAACCATTTCATCATTTATCAATGGATTTTTCTTCCTTAAAATTGGAAGAAAAAAAAATTGAAATGGCTGCTAAAAATTTAACATTCCCTTGAAAGATGAAGAGGAAAAAAACAAGTGAATTGGAACAAGAACAAAAAATCTGGAAATCTCACTGAATTTGAGGGAATTCAATTCCCCAAAATCTTCTCCCAGAATCTACAAAAATGGTTTTTGGCAGTTGAAAAATGATCACCTACTTTCAGGATTGTTGTTACATAAAAAACTGAAAACAAAAACAATTACAAAAAGCAAAAAATGAATTAAAAATGGAACAAAATTTTACTATTTATAAACTAGACTTACCGATCTTTAGCCAGTCCAGTTACCGGAGTGAATTTGTTTGAGAACCAGTCAATGCCGGAGAGCCAAAGTCAGTCTCCTGTTAAAAAAATGAGGAGAGAGAAACGAGAGAAAATGAAGGACAAGTAGAGAGAGAGAGAGAGAGTAGAAGAATTGCAAAAAATAATATCATGAAATAGGACACTTTGTATACGTTAAGAAAAATGTTGTAATGTTTATGATTGTACCATTTATATACTAATAAAAAATTGGGCTAAGGTTTGGGATGAATAGATATTTGGCCGAAGACTACATTCAAAGCATAAAATCTTTATTTGTTACCAAGATTAATAACCATATATTAAAAGTGTGTACATATATGTTTAAGGTGACAATTTTTTTATTGGAAAGAATTATTTATTGGTTCTAATTAATGATTTAAATAATATTTTACATTTACGAATATAATGGTATATTATTTTTATTAATTTTGTCGTGACGTGTTTACGTTGAGTGTCATGTAAAGTTGACGTAATATTTGTTTTCTATCGGCAGATAAGTTTAAAAGTATTTATTTTTGTGAACTTCAGTTACAAATTTTATACAGAAATACGTGTGAAATTGTCGTTATGTATTTGTTGCCTGTTGATGGCCTATTTAATCTTATTCATTTTTTATGGATTTAATCATAATTTTTATATAAGGGGCGTGTTACACTCGGTCGAATTATCAACATATCCCTAGGTAAGAGGCGTTCACGTAACGCCTTTTTCTAAACTCTTGGTAGATTCGAGGTCGGAAATGCGATCAACACGAAAAATTGTGTGAGACAATGGTTCTGATTGATTTTTAAAGCAATCAAATCAAAAGATGATTTTTCAAAGTGAAAATGTAGTTTCAAAAAAGTGTGCAATATGTCCACTGTGGACTTGTCGTGGATTTGCACTTAATGGTGATTCCAATATTTTTCTATGGGATTAGAAACCCGATCAGAAATTTCTTAATGAAAATGCTTATAAAATGTCCAAGTCCGCGACACGAATTTGGTATTTCGAAAGGAAAATTTTTTGTTTCTTTCAAGGGGTTTTCCAAATCTTTTTCCATTTTTCCTAAATTTAATTTAAAATATGACCAATATAAGTCATTTTAAGCTTAAAGACGGTTTAAAACTCGTTCCTAATTTTTTCTGAACTTTTTAACAAAGACTAAGACTAAGAAGAGGAGAAGAGAAACTAATAATTCGAATGATCAAAGTTGAAGCCTGTGCAATTTGACTTGCCAAATTTCATTTCAGGTATGAAAGGCTAAATTAAAGCATGAAATTGTTTTTTTATGTGCCACCATTGACACTAATAGACTGTGAAAGTATTGAGTCTTTATGTATGTTTTCTTGTAAATTATATATATATATATATTGACATGATTGATGATCATCATGAATTTGTTTTGCTAAATGAATATTTTTATACACTTATCTCATAAACTCAAGATATTTTAAATAAAAGAATTGTAAAAATGAACTTGGGGATTGAATCTAGTGTCATGACAATATGGTTGAAATTGTGATTATGATTGAGTATGATGATGAAGTTGATAGAATTTGATGGTCTTGAGAGTCTCGTAATTGTACTCAAATGATTGGTCAAAATTGATAGTCCTTCTAATGATTATCTAAGCCCTTTTGAAAGCTATGATTGAGAATTGATTAGATGGTTGATAGATCGAAAGGCTCGATTGTGTTAAAATTGATAGGTTGATATGAGTTTTTATGGGATTTATTGATTGGATTGATTGTCTTACTTTCCGCGAGAGAGGATCACGACCCGTAACTTGTTTCACGGGCTGTAAGAAGGGTTTCGTGATCCACTTTGATAGTTTTTCTTAAAGGGTAATTTTGTCTTTTTCATCCCTTTTAATTAAAATCCACGATGTTTTGGACTTGTTTTAGACCCCTAAATGTGGTGGGATTGGATTTCGATTAAGAGACTCCTAAGCAAACACTAATTGAGCAGAACGTTTTAAACTTGCATACCAGATACTATTGAGTTTATTTTCAAAGCATGATTTATTTTAAATTTGCATATCTATTGAGTTGAGTATGAATTGTTGAATTGAGGTGAGTGAGTTGAGCTTTACTTTCTTAAACTATTTTACATACCAGTATATTTCATGTATTGATATCCATTTAAAGTTGCATCATTTCATGATGCAGATACAGGTGATAGAGGACTTTAGTCCGCGTGTTTTTGAGGTCTAGATGAATGCATTCTCAAAGTTAGTGAGCCCTCCTTGCTTTTCGGAGGAGCTTTTTTATTTTCTTACTTTTCTTGAGTATTTCATTTCTTTATTTATTTTCAAACTTATTCATTGGAAACTATGTTTTAGTAGAATTATATCTATCCTTATTAGAGGTGGCAAAATTAAGTCCATCTGCCCAACTCGTTGAAGTTTGGGCGGGTTAATAACTCGCCCAATTATTATCTCAACTCATCTTAACTCAACTCATTTTAACCCATTTAATATTGGGTTGATATGCAACTCGTATTAAGTCAAGAGAGATTTTGTTAAAATATTTTTAAATTATTTTTTTAATTTAATACATTTTATATAGCCATAATAAAGAAAAATTTAATTTAATCAAGTATTGAAATATTGAAAAAGAATAAATAAAATAAGTAAAACTAAGTAAACATTGAGTAGGGTTGAGTCTTGACTTGTTCCATAACTTATTACTCAATCCGTTTTGACTCAATCCATTTGACCCAAGTAAATTTGAGTTGAATTTTGACCTGTTTAGTGTTTTGATTCATTATAACCCGATCAAATTTGACCTAACTCGCTCAATTGTTACCCTTGATCCTTATGATGTCTTTTTACTTGAGTATTTCTTATCATGTTGAGTTGATGTGATGATGAGGCCAAATGATTCTCTTAGGGAATCAACAATGGTTTTTTAACTATTGGCCACGCCAAGGATACCCTCCCGAGGCGTGGCTAACACATTGAATCGGGCATTACATTTCAACATGTTAATTATCGGATTGGGTATTTTGTTGACGCATTAACAATTTGAATTTAGGTTGACATGCTAATTATTGGATTGGGTATTTTGTTGATGCATTAACAATTTGGATTTAGGTTCCATGAGAGAATGATTATTGATTGCTATTTGTGAATGAATTTGATTATTTGCGCCATGCTGAAGAAATTAATACAATTTTAATTGGTCATACCCGTCATGTGTAATAATTGGTACGAAGGAACTAGAAGTTGATGTATTACTAAATTTTGTATTATTGTGGTGTTATTTGTTTTGCTATATTTCTGATGTAATTGTGTACTACTTGTCTTATTATATTGTGCTTGTGTGATCAAGCGAGAGTTGTTGGAGTGATGTTAAGTTAGATTTGTTGACTTAAATTATGATTAATAGTGAAGGGTTGAATTTAAGGTCCTAGTTATGATTAAGGTAATCATGATAGTAATAGAATGTGAAATAAAAAAATCTAAACATGACTATAGAAGATTTACACTCAATTAGATTTTCTTCAAACTTAAACTTGATCACAAAGTCATGAATTTTTTTTTTTTTGGTTTGAGTGATGACAATAGTAATATCTCTTCAGTACTGGTCAAGATAAATTAAAAAAGTAAACTAAATAATTATTACAATTTGAACTATCTACTAATAACACTATGGTGCTTAAAATCGTAAGTGACTATAAACTAATGTCATGATTTGACACGACATGACATGATACTAAGACTAACATGAAATAAAACATGAACATAAATCAAGAATCATGAGGACTAAACAACTGATTTTTTAAGAGATTGAATTTGTACTATCATGAGTGGAATGAGAAGTGCCACAATAAAAATTATCAAATAATATAGGCACAAAAATGCAATTAGTATTTTGAATGTATTGTGTATGAAAATATACCTTCCATCTATCGAACTAATAATGGAGCCAAAAATTCATAATTTTTTGGTTTTGGGTATGATGAAATAAAGTAAAATGACTCTTTAAACTGTCTGTGTTTCTTTCAATTGTGAAGTAGCAGTTAGTCAATGCAACTTTCGACGTTCATCATCGGTCATCCGGAAATAGTCGCGCTATGTTTTTAAACATAGGGGTCAGACTGCGTACATTCGACCCCTTTTTTACCCCGCAATAGGCGGGAGTCTTTTGAGGCATTGGGTAATGTTCATGTTCATGTGTATGAAAATATACATAAGTAAATATTACTCTCTTTGCTTCATATTAAGTGAATTGTTGAATTATTTCGCACATATTAAGAAAAAAATAAAAATAAAATTAATCATATTTTTTTATTTTTACGCTTTTCAAATTTTATATATTCATTTAATATATCATTTATTTTTCATCTTCATCTAAAATAAATTAGAGTCTAACGCCTATTGCATATCCAAATGAAAGGATATTCTTTTTCCTTAGTATTCCACGCACACCGGTGCAGGTTTAGCTAACTTACGTTGTCAGCATGAGAGAGAATTGATTCGTCTGTTATCTTCAAATAGAGAGATATTTGTAGTGTCAGTGCTCGAATTTAAAAAAAAAAATCATACCATAATGAGCAAGTTTAAGGAAATTTAATTTTAAAAATTAGTGTTTTTTAAATTTTATTTATAAACCAAAATATTATAGCAATGTATTTTTATTTTATATTTTTTGATCGTAATTATGTGTCTCTTCAAAATGTCTTTACCCATCATGTTATATAACTTCATACACTACATGGTGGTCAATTTTTTATGTAATTAAGACAGATCATTTAATTAAGCTAGAATCGTTCAAATGAACATATAAATTTATGAGATTTGATTTGTTATTTTGTCTAATAAATATATAAATAAGTTTATCCTATTTTTAACATAAAACATAATAAATTGTTAAAGTTAAAAAAAAGAAGAAGGGTATTTAACTTTGTAATTGGACACATGATTTTATTGAGCATCAAAAATCAAATTTTGGTGTGTTGAAGTAAATTCCTAATCAAGTTTCCAATTTTATGATAAATTTTGATGTGTAGAGATTAGAGTGTATGCAAATTTTATTGTTATGATTTTTAATTAATTAATTATCTATTCAATTTTAATTTTTGTTTAAATATTTTATGATTGGAGGTATCTCCTGAACTTATTGAATAACTCAATAACCTAATAGTAGATTCCTGATAGAACTTTTGTTGTTCAGTCGGGAATAATTTATTTTGATATTAATTATTTTAAAATAAATTATCTCGAAAAAAATTATTCCACCATGTATATAAAATAAAAAGTAAAATAAATAATTAAAGAATTATCTAATACCTTAAATCAAATATCAAATAAAATAATACTAACTTCAATCTCTAAATTATTATATTATATGTCATACTTCACACTGAACCACTTCTTAAAAATCTTTGTAGCTCGACCTCTAATATAGCTATAGTGGCTAATACGATGTATTCCAATAGCTAGCTTAACTAATAGCTTCCTTGTACTATTTTGATGATAAAAATATATAAAAGATCTTTTTTTTTAAAAAAAAAAGAGCTTAATATATTTATATCTTGTAATTAATTACTAACTTATAAAAAAAAGATCATTTATATAAATTCAAAAGGTAGGCATGAAGTTGTATAGTAACTTTGTTAGAGTAATCCTCAACAATTTATGCTAATCTTTTTCCTCACAAAAACTAATCATATAATACTAAAAGTAAAAAAAAAATAATGCATATATCTAATATATAATAAATTAAATAAAAACTTGCATAATTAATCAAATCCGAGTATAACAAATTGTTTGCTTGCAATATTTTTTTAGTTGAAATTCTCATTTTTATTATAAAAAATTAAATTAATATATTTTACTGAATATATTATTATTATTAAATTAATATTTATGTTCACTAATTATTCTTCCTCTTTTTCTATCTACTCTAGGAATTGGGACCCTAGAAAAGAGGAGTGAGTCTACTGAATAATAAATTATATTATTTAATATTATATTTAAATAAAAATATTTTTTTTAAGAATGACATGTCATATGCACTTTTCAAGAGAAGGCCACTTTATAATATTATATTCAAATTTTGGATGAGTCAATATGATAAGAAATCTGGAAGTCAATTAAAAGTCATTTTCAAATTTGACAAAAGTTAAAATTACCTTAAACATTAATTGAAAAAATGTATAGTCATATTTATATTTGGACATTTGATGTGGTACTTGCTATAAATTTTGAATAAGAATTTAAGATTTTATCTTAAAACATATAAATACTTTTAAGTTTTTAAAAATTATATATTTATTGCTTTAAGTAAAATGTATATTAAAATATAATTTTAAAAATTAAAATATTAAATTTTAAATTTTAACTTTAAAATCTATGATCAAACAAAAATATATTATAATTTGCTTTCAATTTCTACTGAAGAAAATATTTTATATATACTGCAAAACAGATAATGTGGAATTTGAAAATGAAGTGGGGCCCTGGCATTTTAGATAAGAAAAATTGGCACAACATGATGGTCTATATTCCTACTTTTATATCTATAACAATTAAATAAGAAAATATATAGATATTTTATTTCATGATCTGTTGGCCAATCAACTATTTCTTAAATTTATTATTAATCAATTTTTTGATAATGTGATTTTAACAAAAAAAAAAAATTGTTGAAGAATGTCTTAAGCTTAACTCACACTCCAAAAGCTAGCTTAAAGGAAGGAGGATTACCTAAACCTTATAAGGAGACTATATATCTCATTAACCATCAATGTGGAACTTTGTATCTCAACAAAAATCTAAAAATATCATTAATGAAAAATAAATAAATTTTCAAATTATTTGCTCTAAGTACGTGAAATTAATTTTTTAAAAAAAGGAGGTATATATATTTGTCATTAAAATAGACTAAACATCAAAACCAACACAAAAATTAAGATCATTAATTAATTACGAAGCAAGCCTAACGGAAGATGCTCTATTTTTAAGTGAAGATCACAAATGTTAAGATAGTCATTAATTAAGTTTATATTAAGAGCCTTTGTCATTTCCAATGAAATTTAGTACTCTCTCCGTTCAAATTTAGTTATCAAATTTTGATTTAGCACATTTACTAACATAGTAAATTTATTATTTTATTTCTATTAATAGATTGATTTGGCACATTTACTAATATAGTAAGTTTATCATTTTATTTCTATTAATAGATAAGGTCTCAAATATATTTACTTACTATATTTTTTAAATAATATATTAAGGATATAATAAAAAATTGTCCTATCTTAATTTGTCAAAAATGACAAAAAAGTCAAATTAGAAAATATTTGACAACTAAATTCAAACTGAGGGGGTACTTAAAAGAGTCAATTTGACAAATATATTAAGATAAAATAGATTAGATTAATTTGAGATTTTAAAATTAAAATTTGAATATTTTTAAAAATTGTGAGAAAGTAGTATAAAATTTATATTTTTCCATGTATTAATAAGATAAAAAAAATATATCTTAGATATTAATTAAAATTAAAGTACAATTATTAATAGATAGTTTTAAAGAAAATAGAGTTCCAATTTATGGTAAAATTACATATTTATTCATTTCTGAGGAAGAGAATTGTTTTTAAACAAATACCATCTAAAAATAGTCACTTAAAGTGTTTTTGTACATTTTCCATAAAAATATACTTGTCAAGTTTTGTATTTATCTTGAAAAAAAAAATTAAAAGGATAAGTTTATTAAATTATTCTTTTTGAGTCTCTTTTGTTTATTTGTATTTATCCATAATGAATTTTGTATCATTTTAAGAAACTGAAGTAGCTATTTCTATTATAATATTCATGACTATTAAAATATTAAAAAAATAAAAATAATTCGAAAAAACATGTAGCTAATATAAAAATAAAATAATAGAAAATATTATTTTTTCTAAATATGCTAAAATAGATAAATAAAAATAAATACAACAAATATTTTTTAATTTTAATGGTGTAAAATTAGGTGAAATAAATTATTAATTCTATCTTAATTTTATAATATGACAAATATTTTGAATTAATTATTTTATTTTTAGTAATCATGACAACAAAAAGAACGTGTAGAATTATTAAGTAGCATCAATCATAAGAATAATTTTTTTTTATTTTAATCGTGTTTCTCCTTAAGTATATCACGTGATTAATACTTCATTAATTACTAACGTAAATAATATATTTGCCTCACAATTTAACATTATCTTATAATCCCATTTGTGATTTGAAACTAAAGCATATTTGAATTCCATAAGTAGTACGTACTCTTCATTTCTTTGTTTATTTTTACTTGATTAGTATTAATTGGGCATATTCTTGAAAAAAATAATAAATAAAATAATAATTTTATTTTATCACCGCTCGAATAGAATAATGTTTAGGAAAATTCATATAATTAATAATAAGGATAAACTAAGAATTAAGTAATGAATGAAGTATTAATTGTTTAAATTGGACAAGTAAAATTGGATATCTAGTTTTAGTATATTGGACAAGTAAAAGAGGATAAAGGGAGTAAAATTTTATACTTTTGCCCTCTCAAATTATCTGTCATGATTTCTAATATTTTCTCCGTTCACTTTTACTTGTCACTGTTTTACTTATCGAGGTCAAACTAAATGAACTTTGACCAATATTTTAAGATGTATTTTTTCATCATATTAATATGAGAAGGGTTGCAACTTATAACATTTTTTGTTTAGTTTTCGATCATATTCTAAAATTTAGATTTCAAATATTAAATTTATCTATTTTAATTTAACTTTGAAATTTAGTCAAATTGACTTCAAAAAGCGAAAGATAAGTAAAAGTGAACAGAATGAGTAATAGTTGTCTTAAATTATTTATCATTTTAAAAGTTCAAAAAAATTAATTATTTTTTTTCTATTTTATCCTTAATAATAATTGTTTCAGAAGATAATAAACACTTCAATAGAGTATTAAATATTAATGAAGATGGATAATATCTTAAGTCATAAATGAAGATTAAATCATTTAAAAAAATCTCTCTTAATTAATGCCATCTTAAGAGATGTATAAAGATTAAACACGACAAATAAAAGTTAACTTTAATTAATTATAGAAAATCTCTATATTAAGGTAAATGGTAATTCTACTAGTTTCCTTTGGCATTAACATTCCATTTATTTGTAATAATCACATTTTAATTGAGGTATAATTATTTTGTGTATCAAGATTTATCCCATGTGTATGTACATGAATTAATCAATTTAGAACATTTTTATTAATTCATACTATATACATTTATATTCCTTTATACACAAATTAATCCCCCTACTCTTTTTTTTCCCCTACAATAAGTTTTGTAAATGATGCCTAATATATAATGGATGAATATAAAAGTAGTAATTAAGATTACTAAATATATTGCATGGAAGAAGTAACAAAATTAAGTTAATGTAAAAGAAGAAACTAATTAAATCACCTTTCTAGCATTAAAACAGTTTAAGATACAAAAATAGTGAACCCAAAATTTAATTCATACAGGAAGGAGGAAGGAAAATATGGAAAATGAAATTATATGAAGATGAAATGCAAAGATATTCTTTAATATTTTGTTTTTGTTACTTAATACGGAACATAATTACGTGTGATGAAAATAGTGATAAATCAAAATGATATATATATTCATTTTTAGTGACACCAATCTATGTTGTGTGTGGTTATCTTGACTAATTTCATAACATCATCAAATCTCTTTAATTAATATTAATTAATGTTGACTCAAGCCTCGAGACCTAAATTTGAGATTAAGAATAAGCTTATTTCTTCGTGTTGAACACACTCTTAAGGTTAGGAAAAAAAAACTAGACCTATGTAGTACTCCTCTTAGTCCCTTTTATATGTTATCTTTTGTAATTGTATTTATAGTACAACAACAACAATATACCCAATGGAATTTCACAAGTGAGGTCTGAGGAGAGTAAAATATATGCAGACTTTATCACTACTTTTTGTGATTGTATTTGTATTAATAAAAAAGAATGACTTTATTATTTTATTTTTATTTAATATACATTAATTATTTTTTTAGTTCTTCTAGGTTGTCATATATCTTTTCAAAATTCATTAACTATCAAGAGTAAAA
>JAOTQJ010000007.1:2430201-2447741 GCA_025642045.1 Solanum sejunctum
TTTTCAATATTATCCTTCCCATTAATAAAATTAAATTTTTTTAAAAAAAATTAAACTACACTCTTTACAAAGTCATTTATGATTCATATTTAATTATTATTATGAGTTTATATTTTCCATAAAGGGTTGTTTATATTTCTATAAAATTCAAATTTTTTTTTAATTTCAACATATTAGAATTTTGATTCCTTCTAAATTTTTGAAAGTTTTAAAGTAGAAATTTTTTTATTATTAAATTTTGACGAGTACATGTTGTATTGAAATTTTCATTTAAAAATTTTGATTTCATCTACAAGCAATTAGTAGAAAAATAGAGCAATTTAAAATTTACGTAAAATTAAAAAATTAATGTGTGCTTGTTGGAAAAAATGAATGTTGGAATTCTAAGAGACATCTTTAACTTCTACTATCATTATTAATTTACTAGTCCTATTTTAAATCTTTTTTAATTAATGACTTAAGAATAAACAAACGGGTAGTAGAGGAACATTTGATTAAAATTTTGTCTTAAAATATATTTCTTAATCTGTGTACATTATCTTAGAAATTCAGTTAATATGAGACAAAGAGAGTATTAAATAAAATTCATTTGAAAAAAACGTTCCCTACTAAAAAAATTGCTTGAAATTAGTAAATCATCTCATATTTATTTCTCTATTATAAATGTAAGTCTAACTCCAACATAAATACAATTACACATCTCCCAATTGAGAAAAAGAATTCAAATTCTTGCAATTTTTACTATATATAATTTAAAATTATCCTTACGTTTGGACTTAGATTAAAGTTAAAGTAAAGAGAAAGAGTGTTTTTTTTTAAACACGTGATATTATTAGATAAAAAATCTAAAAATATTAAAATTGCTCAATTGTCGAAGTATGTTATATCAAAATGAGAGGTCATGACGGAATGTGCAAGTACAATAACAAAGAAGTTCATTAATCCGAGAAAGTTTTCATCTATTTGTAATTTATATTTTTTTTATTATTAAGTTACTTCACACATGTTAAGAAAAACATAAAGATAATTTAATTACGTTTTTTATTTTTATTCTTTTCAAACTTCACACACTCGTTTAATGTATTATTTATTTCTCATACAAAATTTAATCTTAGAAACTTAATTAATGAACGATAAAATTGAAAAAAATTTCAACACATCCCTTGAAAAATGAATAATTTACTTATTTTGAAATATTAAAATTTTTTAACAATTAAATTAATATGAAACAGAGAGAATAGTATTGACGATATGGTGAGTGGTAAGGCAGAGGACTGCAAATTTGCCACATTCATTTGCTTATCTTAGAAGCTGTAAGTGCATATTACTCCACAAGTAGACTGCTTTTTTCGAAATACAATCCGAGATTAATATTCTTTCTTTTTTAATTAGATATTTAAAATTCAAACTTCGTAGGGTATACAATTAATTTTATTAAGGAACAATTTGCATCTATTGCACAATCTTTTAATGTGAATCTTAATTTAATTTGGCATAGTATAAATATTAAATATCGAGTGACATTTTTTTTGTTAAAATAATTTCAGTACATGACAAATTTTAAACATGTTGTCTTTTTTAATAAAAAATTAAGTAACTATTCAAAGTCGTACGTCAAATGTCATGTTCTAAAAGGCCACGATAGGAAAAAAAAAACAAATTTGGTCTTACTCGAACTTATATTTGTAAAAAATATAAATAAAGCTTTATATAAATAATTTTATATATATATAGAATATAATTTTATTTATATATAATAGTATAGTTTTCAAATAAAAATAATCAACTAATCACCCTCCTTCTATAATTTTGTAATATTATTTGGATCTTATAAATTTAGAAATGAACATTCAATTCGTTTTTATCAATCTTTAATTCTTCGTTAATGTGTATTGAAGATCAAATTAAAATAATTAATTCAATTCAATCTTTTTTTTAGTTTAACTGTTCAAATATTAGTTTTCATCCCTGTTAAATAACTATTGGTAGTATGAAAATTAAGATATAAATGAGGCAAATTCAAAATATCTTTTTTAACTCTTTGGGATGATTTAGTGATTTGAATTTAAGATTTTTATGTTGAAAATCTCAACTTCAATTATATCAATAAAAATAAAAAATTTATCTTTTAAATTAAACTTATTACATCAGACTGGTTCAGTACGAGTTGCTCAATGACCCTTTCTTTCCATTAAGACCCTTTTAGGCCACACAAGAAGATGAATGATAAAGTGATTGAATTATTTAATTGATTCCAAAAGAACTCATAAAAAATATGTCAAAACGTTAAAGGCAATCAGAATATTTATTTTTTATAAGTGGGGTTTAGTGTTATTTCCTAAAAATGTTTTTTTTTTTTAAATGTATTTCTAATATATCTCCATAATAAAAAAAAATTACGTTAAGCCACGTGTAATTCAATTATTGGAAGTTGCATGAAAGTTCCCCATAAGCTAACGTACAACTCCCAGCAACCAAAGCATTTTTCACTCTAGGGAATATTCGTGCTATGCACCTTTTTGAGCCAACTACTTTTTTTCTTAATGACTAATTTACCCTTTTATTTCTTGTTATATTTAATTAATATGTGTATCAATTATTCATCTTATTTAGTAGTATTGGATTTATACCTTGTACATTATGTATTCACTTATTAATACATGAATAAATATGGTTAAAGACAAAACGAAGATGAATTGCTTAGTTAAAACTATCTCAACGCCTTGAAGTAGGGGTGGAGCTACACTATGTTTAGGGATTCAGTCGAATTCTCTTTGGTGAAAATTATACTATTTATGCATGATTAAAATATTTTTATATGTATATATAATAGATGTTGAACTCTCTTTGACTAGTTTATGTGTCTACTTTGTTAGATTTTGAACCCTTTAAATAAAAATTTTGACTTCATCACGGCATTGAAGTTCCTCCAAGTATAGAAAGCTAAGGAATACGAAAATATTTTAATAAATAATATTTTTTTTAGACAATGCAAAGTATATTATTTTTAGTACATCAAATAAAATAGTAAATAACAACATTATTAATAAACCATGTTCAATTGTCAATATTCCCTATGTCTATTAATGTAGTAGAATTAGAATTTTGAGATTCAAACTTTAAAATTTTGATTGTAATTTCGGATATAGAAGCTTTTAGATTTTCTTTTTTAAAAAATCTATATACATGGAAATTGCATATATAGTAATATAAATTACAATCACTAGCAACTTTAAATATTTAAAGAATATAAAAAAGAATTCCAATGAAAGATAAACCTTATCGACTCTCAAAATTTCAGTTGTGCCATATGAATCAAGACACAAGAAGTGCTCATATTATACCAAAACATTCTACCGCAATGACATGCGAATAAGTTTGCATATCGATCAATTCAATTCGAATTTTAAAAATTATCAATTCGATTTAGCAATTATCCATGTATAGACATATTAAATTATAATAGAATCGCTACAGTATTAACTTGTCGATTTATCATTATTGATTATTATCAATTTCACTTTTAAGTTCTCACGTAAAAAATACATACATTAAAAATCACTTATGAACAAAATTACAAACTAAATGAATCATGCATATAAGTTCATAGATTGCATCTTACTCAAAAGTAAACCTTGTAACATCATAGAATAATCAAAAGTTTAAAATAATCTTAAATAAAAGTGTGAAATAAAATCCTAAGAATTAGTACACTAAATTATTTAAAGATAATTTCTTAATTTACTATCTGATTATTAATTAATCCATCATCGAAATCACTACATCAGTACTGATAAACTGAGAGTACAACAACAATAATAACATACCCAATAAAATCACACAAGTAAAATCTAGGGAGGATAACTTGTACATAGCATCTTCGTTTTATTGGATTCGGGATAATTTTGTCAATTAACAATTGGGCCAAAAAAACCTCGACCCGCACGGGCCAAGAAGAAGAATCTCGAAATCATAAAGGTATGCTTCAAATAGGTCCCACCCAAAACTTTCTCTCACTAAAAACCCCTCATTTTCTTATCATTTCTTTCTCTCTAAAAAAAAATAAAGTTGGTTTAGTTTTCGCCGTCACCATTGTTGAAATGCAGCATTTTCTTCATCCATAATAACAACAACAGCAGCTCTATCTTCTTCAGAAATGCCCAATTCAATTCATACTAATTTCTCGTTCAATACGAAAATCTACAAATAGAAATCCAAAAAACAGTGTTTATACTTCAATCAATCCGGTGATGCTTGGAGTATTGTGTGCACGTCCTAAGCCTTGGCTATTTGCGTCTCTGTGTTTATCTCACGCGCCGCCTTTGGGTTATAGCAGAGTGATTAAGAGTACTAGTAGTACTAATAGATTGATAGTTGGTGGTGGAGACTCCGGAGCAGGAGGAGGAGATCAGAGGCGTGTTGTTCATTCGAGTCATTGTCGTATAAATAGATGTGGTGGTGCAGCATCGATATGGCATGCGATTCTACCTGCGGTTGGGAGGAGGAATAAGAAGGATGCGAATACGGTGTTTAAGCAGCATCATTATGAGCTTGCTAAGAAGGGTGAAGGGTCGTGGAATGTGACTTGGGATTCTAGGCCGGCGAGATGGCTACATAATCCTGATTCTGCTTGGTTATTGTTTGGTGTTTGTTCGTGTTTAGCAGCGCCAGCGCCAGCGCCGTCTCTTGATCTGTTAGATTCCAATTTTGATGTAGCTCTACCAATTGATAATAAGTCTGTTGTAAATTCAGATGAAGGTGATCAAAACTCAGCCAACTATAGAGTCACTGGTATGTCCATTATTACTGATTGTTGAATTTATTCCCATGGTAGAGATAGTGTCTGTGTACACTTTATCCTTGCTCCTAGGATTACATTGAATATGTTGTTATTTTTGTATTCTTTGTGAGAAATGGATATATGCGAATTAGAGTAGTTAGTGAAATGGATATATGGGAATTAGGATAGTGAACAAGTTGAAATGAAATGAGGAACTAATTTGGGATAATGAAATTTGGGATTTGATTCATAGAAGAGTGAATTATTTGAGTTGAAATGAGGAGCTAATTTGGAATAATGAAATTTGGGATTTGATTCATAGAAGAGCGGATTATTTGAATTGAATCCAGAAAATTTGGGATTTGGCTCAGTTTTTCTGGTGATTAAGATTGCAAGTTGCTTGAAGAATTGACAAATTGAATGGTGAATGTAACAGGGGTTCCTGCTGATGGGAGATGTCTCTTTAGAGCGATAGCGCACATGGCTTGTTTGAGAAATGGGGAGGAAGCTCCGGATGAAAATCGACAGAGAGAACTTGCTGATGAATTAAGAGCTCAGGTATCTTCATTTTCTTGTTCTTTTGGTTTGTATATTGCAAAATATAGATATCGGAAATGAATTCAGAATGTTTAAATTTCCATTCTATAGGTTGTTGATGAGCTGTTAAAGAGGCGAAAAGAAGCTGAATGGTACATGTTTACCACTTTCATATTCGTTTCCTCTCGATATACAGTTCAAGATGTTTATGATTATGTGTTATCTTTTTGTTGCGTAGGTTTATTGAAGGGGACTTTGATGCATACGTAGAAAGAATTGAAAAGCCATATGTGTGGGGAGGAGAACCAGAGCTACTAATGGCTTCTCATGTTCTCAAGTGAGTGATGTTTTTGTTTTATGATTAATCATTTTGTGACTATTCATTTGTGAATCAAACTAACATGTTTTTGAGGTATTTTACAGTGTAATTTTAGGCAAAGTTAGTAATATAAAGTATCATGAAACGGCATGTTTGTTGCTTAACAAGGTTGTTTCTGTTGTGTGATCATGAAAGAATGGTCCTTTAGGAAGTATTCATTTTCTTTATTGGCATCCACTTCCACTTTGTCACTTTTAAGTCAAATCAAGTATGAGAACTACTTTACTAAGAACAACTATATATCATATGGAACTACCTTTTCAGCGAACTATGTGAATCTCTCTGGAGGACACTGGTTAAGGCAACGATTATAAAATCTGTTGTTCAATTTTATTGATTTATTTTCTAATTTTTTGGTTGCAGGACCTCGATTTCTGTCTATATGGTAGATAGAAGCTCTGGAAGTTTAATAAACATATCAAATTATGGAGAAGAATATAGAAAGGAGGGAGAGAGTCCAATTAACTTATTGTTTCATGGTTATGGACACTATGACATATTGGAGTCAATCTCAGAGGATATTCAGCAGAAGTTACAAGAATGAAAGCAGGTTATGATGCCCTTAGAGACATAGTCTTGGTTAAATTTTCATAAAAGGTAGTTAGCAATGACAATCAACTTAAACTGATAAGAAGTTCAGCTATCCTGTTAACAAAACATCTTCTTTCTGGTCCAGTCAATTTGTTGAGATGATCTTTTCTCTAAAATAGTGAGCTTGTTTCAATTTTGTAGATTCTCTTGTTGCCTTGTCCAGGTAATTAGTCAAAGCAATTAGTGTCATTCCTCGATATTTCTTCATTACCATATAATTCTGGATTACTTGTGAGTTTTGTTCAGATGTTTCCAGGTTTGTTTTTTTGGTGTCTGAGTAGCTCCAGTCTGAATATTGATTTATTAATAATGTGCAGCAACGGGAATGTGCCACTGAACTCTCTGAATGTTGTTACTGAATCTGTGTTTGTCATCACTCAAATGGATTACGTATATGTATGTGCAGTCTGGATCTGCTTTCATTAAATTCGGGGCCTTGTTCTGGAAGGAGTTGTTGTGTAGTTAATCTCCTCTCTCGAACAAACTTCTCCCGGATAGTTTACAGTGTCTTCAGTCTATAGCCTTTGTGAGCTTCCTATTTCCAGGGGCAGAGTTCAGTGGACACGAGGGGGTTCAGTTGAATCCCCTTTGTTGAAAGATTATACTACGGAAAAGTATGATGTTTTCTGCATACATATAAATTATAGAATCCCTTAGACCTGAGGAAAGATTCTAGTGTACTGGCAGAGGTGGTTCTGAAATTGCTTTAGTTTACAATTTTCGATCTTAGATGTGACGTTTTACATTTTTATAATTCCTGGCTCTGCCTTGCCTATACGTGACTGTTCGAGATTTCAGTTAAGCTTGTGTTTCTTGGTTTGGCATGAGTTTTATCTTCATCTCTTTTCCATTTTGCTGGAAATGGAGTCTTTGGATTTTCTTCAGTAGATTAATCTTAATTCCCCCAAAGATGCTGTTTGTGGTGTTGAAACATTTTTTTTCTGTTCTTTGCTGATATAAAATCTTTGGAGGAATTGAAAAAGTCCCAACTCCCAAAAACTGAAGTGTAAAAGGTGCATTCGTCATATTTGAAACTGCACAATGCAGACCTAATTTTGACTGCTGATATTTCTTCAAGAACCTGTAGCTAGAGGTTTCACATTCGACTGCAGTAGTATACAGAGTCGTTTTTGTTTGGGAATGCAGTTTGGATTTCTAGGCATGGCCTCCCGATATAATCGGGAGTATTAGACACTGGGTGGGAAACCCAGAAATGATCAACATTTGCACATGAATGGCTGCAGAAATTTTGATTTCGATTTTCGTGTTTATGTTTATCGATAGGACCTTGGATTTCATTTTATCAGACAAATGTATGAGTAGACTATGGCGTTTCCGGAATCGGATTGAGGGTTTGAAGTTTATAGATTCGTGGGGTAATTTCAAGCTACTATACAACAAAAATTGGGTTGATAATTTGAATATTTAGTGAATTTCTTAACACAAATATATAGTTTGACCCTCTATAAAATTAATCTCTTGTTGGAATTCTCTTTCTGTATAGAATTTCATATGTCATTTAGAAAAAAAAAGAAAGAAAAAACTCACAATCTTTTGGCTTTTTTCATCTTGTAACTTCAAATAAAATACAAATAAAGCATGCTCTTAGCTGCTCATACACATTTGTATAAAAGAATTTCAACCTCCTATTCATAATTTTACAAAACTAATAACTTAAAATCAATAGACCTTTTTGGTCGGGTTTTTATTTACAACCTTATGCATAGTGGGAGGTTTAATGCACGGGACTTGGCTTTTTAATAACTTAAAATCAAAATTTTCACCAAGAATTCGAATCAAGAATTTGGAACAAACACACCAACATAGCCAAATCCAATGACGAAAAAAGCCATAGCTTGGAGGAAGAGGTATACAAAGAACCTGTTCCTTCCGAAAAAGTAGTCGTACCATCCACAAAACAGTAAGTAGAAGCCAATGAAAATCTCAAGAACATGTACCCTGTCATGTTAAACAACACATCAAATTAAAAAACTCCGTTTCATTTGTAGAAGTTTGGACAAGTTATTACCTTTCTCCAACTCGAAACTGAAGTTTCTTTGGTGCTTTTGAGCCCTTTTTGGTCTTCAGAGCATCCCCGAGTTTCTCTGTCACGATCCATTCATTCACTCTTCCTGACTCGAAAAGGCCAATGAATGTTGCTTTCGTGCGATGGAGGGACATAACATTCTCAAATAGGATCCAGTACACTACCAGTTGCATTGATCTGAATAAACTCAAACACAAACAAGAAGTGAACTATATAATACACGTTAACACAATTTCAAAAATTATCTGTTTTTAGTGGTCTACCTCGCGGAGCCAAGTACATTGAGAAGAGTAATAGCTGTAGGTATATAGATAGTTCCCCATCTAGGTACTTGGACTTCAGGGATGAAAATAGTTGCAGGAATAACAACACAATAGAAGATGAATGTCACGACGTGTGCTATGATCTTTCGAATGAAGAAGAAGCTATAAATTAGATAAAACTTCTTCCATACAGAAACTTTCTGCAATGAGAAAACATGTTATTATTTTAGTCATTGAACTTTTCCATTTTTTTCATTTGAACTGAATTTCAATAGCATACCTTGTTAGTTGCAATTTCCATTGCCATTTTCCTGAATAGATTAGCTGGTCCACAAGACCATCTGTGTTGTTGATTGCGATAGGCCCTGAAAGTGCTTGGCAATTCATTTTTCACCTAACACGGTAAAAGATAAGGTAGGGATAAGATCTGCGTACATACTAGCCTTCCCAGACCTTACTTGTGGGATTACATAGGGCATTTTGTTGTCTATGTTGCTTGGACTCTAAAATTTTATCACACCCGTCAGATCTAAATCATACCTATAAATATTTTTGAAGAGATCGAGCAACAAAGGTAATTTAACTTGGATGTAGAATAGTAGAACCATCATTTCATTTCTATTATCTTGAAAATCTTCTTCCTTCAACTCTTAGTTTAAAATTCCAATCATTTGTTTTCCCAATACATTGATACTATATTGTATTTTTCTTGTACTGTCAGTGTATATAAGTTACATTATTAAATCAGATATTTGTGATCGTGTACCTTAACATCACCAACATAGACAAATTTCCAGCCATTGAGACCGGCTCGGACTGCGAGATCCATGTCTTCCACAGTTGTTCTGTCTTTCCATCCTCCTGCCTCATTAAGAGCTGACATTCTCCAAACTCCAGCAGTGCCTGCAGCAATATTCAAAAGGAGCATTTTCTAATAACAAATTCTCAAACAAAAATGAGTCTTTTGTAAAGTAGCATCTTTGAGGTGCTATGTAACATTCCCCAATCTCGTCATAACAACAACATATTCAGTGTAATCGCACAAGTGGAATGGGTGGGGTGTGTACACAATTCTTACGAGACGCTATATCCGAATTTCCCAATCTCAATTATATCTATTTCTCAAGTGATGTGGGAACTTCAAACTGTATTAGAGTTGAGAAAAAAAAGGACAATTAGGTGCACAAATCATTGCTCCAGGGAAGGGTCTTATCCCAGGATAGCATGATGTAGACGGTCTATCCTAATGCAAGCATCATATTGACTGATTCCACGACTCAAACCCATGAACTATAAGGTATTTAGAGTTCAAAGTTCTCCTCAATATTAAGCTATTTGTATCTAATTATAATTGTTATGCTCAAAATAATCTAACCATGACAACGATCCCTGCCTTGTGAAGATAGAGAGACTAATTCCAATAGACCCTCAGCTCAAGTAAAACATCTCAAACTCTAATATGAAAAAAAAAATTACAACGCAGAAATATCTACTCATCTTCTATCCTAATTCTCACCTTACATACCCTTCTATCTAGGATCAAATTCTCGGTAACAACAATAATAATATCTTAAATATTATTTTTGGATGTGGATAGCCTACCATTGAAACCAAAAAATTCATGGGCTGCAGATCCAACTTCTTGCTCCACTGTGAAATGGTATCCAAATGACATTTCTTGCATTTTTGTCATCAAACACTCCTCAGCATTCACTGCAAAAACAATATCATTCTCAGGTGTTATTGTACGTAGCCTCGACTAGCATTTCTGCAAGAGGCTGTTTCCAACATGTGATTCTCCTGATCACATAATGACAAACTTATCATTGCATCAAGTCTCCCTTCGCTCTTTCTTCTACATTTTTTCATAGAAAAAGAGGAAAGTAAAGACATTTACCAAATTCCCAACGAGCTTGAACGAGTCCGATTTCAGGGTTGTGCACAAGAAATGGTACGGTCCGTTCCAAGAAATCGGGCTCGGGTTGAAAATCAGCATCAAATATGGCCACATGACTACAAAGCTTCACATAACTGTGCTTCATTCCTTCTCTTAAAGCCCCTGCTTTGTATCCTTTCCTGTTATGTCTTATCTCATACTTTATGTTAACTCCTTTACTTGCCCATCTCCTACACTCTTGCTCCACCAAAGCCTGTCATTTTATACATACTATCAGCGTATTTTAACGTGTTACGGTTACATAACTTCTCTATAACAACTTCATTTGTTCGGACAATCTTTGACTTCTAACGAACTGTTATTATAGTGAACATATAATATAACATAACATAGAACTTGGTTCCGAAAACGACTTTGCTATATAGCGAAATATTGTTATAGAGGATAACTGTCATAGAGAAGTCTGACTGTGTTATTATACAACAACAATAACAACAAATACCCAGTGGAATCCCACAAGTGGAGTCTGGGGAGGGTAAAATATACGCAGACCTTACCACTACCTCACATAGATGTAGATGTTGTTTTCGAAAAATTCTCGTCTAAAAGAATCGAGCTCCATAAGTAGAAGGTACTAGATACGAAAAAAAAGGAAAAAAAGGAACAGAAAGGAAAAAAAAAATACTGATAATGAAAAAACAAATGATATTATGTAAATACGATAGAAGTAAGCAAATATAAGACAATCAAAAGCTTGGACCTTAATTGCAGGGTCAGTAGAATCATCAAGAACTTGGATAAATATTCTATTGGCTGGCCATGAAAGGTTACAAGCAGCTCCAATGGATAATTGATACACCTACAAAGTAACAATTCATCAAAGAATTTAATAATTTTAATAAAATAGAAGAAACCTAAATAGTCGTCCATCTAACTGCTTAAACAAACTAACCATGTATAATATATATGTGTATAATCGTATGTAGTTTATGTATATTGATTGTAAAAAGTAAACAGTAATAATATAGGATTAAAAAGTATCGCTAAAATAAGCACCTCTTTTTCATTACACATTGGTATTTGCACTAAGACCATAGGATAAGAAGAATTTCCCAATTCCAAATCACCCTTAAGTGGCTCCCACTTGTACTTCTTCTCTGGTTTTCTCCTAAACAACTTTACAAAAACTATGACAATTCCCATGTAAAGCCTCTCCACAAACAACATAAATGATAAGGCTAAGCAAACAAATAAAATTATTCTTAGAAATGGCACAACTAAAGTAGTTCTAATTTGTTGCCAAATGAATCCTACATGGCTAGTTATGCCACTATGAGCATTTAACAAAGCTTGGGAGGAAGAGAAAATCGCGTCCATAAGGAAGTAGGTGATTTAGAGTTTCGAGTATCAGAATGAGAAAGTTACGATCTTTTATAAATGAGTGAAAGTGAATGTGCACTAAGAATATAAAGATGTTGCTTTAGGAGAAGAAGAGCAATGATATATGCAATATGTGCTTTAGGTTTGAGTGGGAATAAAAGAAGACTTTGATTTATGCTTATGTGACAAGAGACAAATTAAGGAGCCTTTGAATGAAGGCTTTGAGAAAGAACTACCCCCACATAATGATCATATATCCAAGTTGAAAACTTGAAGTTTATATACACACAAATATACACTTCTAATTTGGTTGGGTTGATGATACTAGGAAGATTCTCTTAAAAGAAATTCAATTTGATGGATAAGGACTCAAAGCCTCATATATTGTAGGCCGAAAGAAAGAGGGGGATTCTTTATTATTGTTCGTGTTTCAATTTATGTAGCATAGTTTGAACAAACATAGATACTTTTAGAATCGAATGTGAATCTAAGATTATTTAAACTTTACGGATTCAACTAATCTATATTTTTAGAATTATGAGTTCATATATACTACTTAATTAGATGAAAAATCTTAACAGTTAAGTTGGTTAACTGTTTATACTTTCAACTTCTTGGTGAGAATTTAATTTCATACTTTGTAATCTCTCTGCCATTTTGGCTTCTCCTACCCCAAAATTTTTGGAGGAAAAATGCTACTTAGATTGGGGACGAAAGCAGGTGGGATCCATTGGATTTCGTTGAATGAAAAATTATATTATTTATATAAAATTATAATAATTTATTATATATATATAATAAATTATTATTTACTTCTCATTTGGACACGCTTAATGAAAATTCCAATTTCGATACTGATTTCAATCCACCATTATTTAAGTTTCATGGTAGTAATATAGCTATAGGCAAGTGTTGTAAGGCAAATATAACTTAATAATATAAAAAATTATAAATATTGTTAGTGCACAAAAAGAAAAATCAATTACAATTAGCATCTACAGTCCTATTCCAGTGGAATTTTCAGTGTGCTAACTTATTTATTTATGTAATTCTTGCAGTTGTGGGCTAAAAAAGAAATCATATTACAAAGTTCTTCTAAAAAATGGAAAATACTTTTTATTGGCTAAATTATTAATAAATGTGTTAATGATGAAGTGACAAAGACTCACACATTTTTTAATGATTTGCTTCTTGGTTTCTTTGATTCTGTTAAAGGTTCCTTTAAAACGTTTTTTTATCTTTTAAACGTAGAGAGCATTTATATTATATTATATAAAAGTTTTTTGCTGATTTTGATTTTTTAGTTCTGTTCAAGGTACATACCTCATTTTATATTCATTAATCTTAGTGTAACTATCACTTCACTTATTTACATTTATTATAGTAATAAAATGAATTATTTAGATTTCAATTATTAAGTTTTTCTTTTTAGTTTTTAGATTTGAATCTTAATTATTCAGATCTTAATCATTAAATGTGTTTGTTTTATATGTTAAAATCCCTTGATGAATTTGAATGATAAGATATGGAATGTCTTGATTAAAATTTAAAATGTCTATTAAAAATATCAATACATCTATTTATCACTCTTGTCACTATAGAAATTATCGTTGCCTCTAACCACTATTATCAACCATCGTCTATGATCATATATAATCATTACCATTATCAATCACTAAATTAGCATATATTACCACCAACTATCACATAGTCATCATTATCAATCATCAATACCACGACTATTATCAATCATCGCCATCTATTCCCTCAGCTGGCACGACATTGAGAAGAGAATTGCAAATATCTTTATTGATTTTAGAAAATTGAGTCCAGTCGTTCGCACAAGGAAGGAAAAGAAAAGGAGGTCATCAATCGAAAATCAAGATAAATCGAGCACTACGATAAGACATAAAAACATCCAATCTCATTCCGACCTCGATATGTGGAATCGTCTTGCGCCATATGTACTGAGATTGTTCGAGAGACATGGTCCAAGTCCCTACTATGCATAATTCGTAAACTATGCAAAGGCTCTTTGAAGACTTTTCAAAGTTTTTAGCAAAAAAAGCAAAAATAATTCTCAACGCCCTTACGAGGTAGTGATGAGTTAAACTACTCGTGTTGACATGAAAGTCAGCCCGGTAAACTGATTCCATTATGCTACTAGGGTTCCAAACCTTCCCCTGAGCTTTAGAATCTATAAATACCTTTTCAACTCAAGAAATGCTAAAGCTATTTAGAGTTGGAAGGGCCACGTGGATTTTGCCACGTCTAGGTATCTATCCTCCTGTGCAATTCCTTAGCCCAGTAGCTTTTTTTCCCCTCATGCTCTAGGCGGTAGAAAATCTTTTGCAATTCCTCGATCGTCATTGGACAGAGATTGCTTTTTCCTTTTCCACTGACGAAAATCCCCTCCCCTCGAACTAATGGATTATTCTGATTCCATGGATCGTCGGGGTAAAGTTACTTCATTTTTATTATAATTGCTCTTGTTATGAACTCCAGGCCTTCAGTCGGTGCTCGCGCCAGCGACAACGCCTCAGGAACCCCTAGCTATTCTTGTTCAACAGCAGGGCCCTCCTCCAAGAAGAATGATTTGAGGACTTCTTGATCAGAGAGAGCTAATGAGGGGGGTGACCTCAGGGGGACATAACTAAGGTCCCTTTTGCGTTCCGATGGACCGATGGCTGTGGGTTTGTCAATGACCAGGGGTGGTTGATTACCCTGACCTGGGATTGGAGCCGACGAGGAAAGTGAATTCCATAGATCAGTTTAGAAAATGGAATGAGTAAGGCTCACTTGCTGCACAACCCTACTTCTGCGCTCCTCAATCCCATATCTACTACTTAGTCAAGCCTTTAACTACTTATATATCTTAGAATAACCCTGTTTTCTGATCGACGTTTTATAGTTTTCATATCTATGAAAAGAGGAAGCTAGGAGAGGATTCTAAACAATTCTATCGATCCAAACAACAAAAAGAGAAAGATAGAATACCTTTCTTAGCTAGCCAAGCCTTTATCTCCAAAGCACGATAGAAATATCATTAATCGTCAGGCAGGTGGCAACATATGTAGTTACATGGTTCAACACTCAAAGAGTGATAGTTCGGAAACTTTCACCCAATCTGGTTTTGATGTGACAAGCATCTTCAATGGCGATGACATGTTCCAGCAGCCAGAGTTCAGAGTATCTAGCTTCCCTTTTCACATGGGTACTACTATGTAGGAAGCTGAAGACTTCATGCATGTTGGAACCTGATAGCACACTTGTCTTATCCATGGTGGTGGTGCCAACATAGGCTGCATTGCAAATACATTCTTATTGGTGCACACAAATGGCCGAGATGTGAGGTGCAAGTGATGATGATCACCCTCGGGTATGCTCTAGCGCCCTTGACAGGCACTCCAAAACCCGCCAACGCTCGTGAAAACTTGGATCCGACCAAGGTATGCAAAACAAGGCCACTAAAAAGTCCTTTTTTTATTAGCATACCCCTACCAGCAGTTAGACTACCACTCTCTCCCCAATCAATCACAGTAACTGGCTGTAAGAGAACTGACTTACGACTAGAGAGTCAAATAGGTCGGGAAGAAAGAGTCTGAGGTCAGGTCGAATGACATAGATCTTGATTGGTTCCACCACCAATAGAGATTAGACATATATAGTTTCTTTCTTCTAAATAAGGGATTCTTATATATATATATATATTTTAAAATAGCTGCAAGACCAAAATCGAAAGCCCTTCTTTTACTGTTGTTCCTCCCAGATACATGGATTACATACCTGGCTCAGCATTCTTGAAAAATAATTGAATCGAGGGTTCGGGAGCCTATAAGGGGAAAGGGTTCCAAACCTATTTGACTAATAAGAAGAAAGGGGCGTTCAGACACTTGAAGGAGAGGGGCAAGCTAAGACCTACTCCTAAGAAGCTGCTGGATCGAAGTAGTACATTATACATCTGCTTGCCAGCAGCAGAGGTGAATACAGAGTTGCCCCTTATACGCAATGCAGTGAAAAAGATTGATTCAACGAATATGCCTTGCCTGCATTAAGATTTAAAACTTGTCGTCTACTTCCAGGAAATGTTTGAAACAGAGAAAGTGCTAGAATCGATGTAAGTATCGCTACAACCAGAAGTCGATCTAGTACCTTCCTCAGGGTACTCAACAACTAGAGTCATCTACCTTTCTCCTTTTAGCTTTAGTCGGTCGAGTAGCTTATTCGAACGTTGTGAACTCATTCCTGCCTTTGCAATACCAGCGCATCTTGTGCCATAGAATTGATTGTGCTCTGCCTCCTCCCCTCTATCAATAATTGCCTTATTATATACCAACATCCATGTCATCATTCACCTCCAGCATCCATCATAAAAATCAATCACGATCATCTATCTTTACCACTAGCTACTAGCTAGCCAAAACACGAGCATAACCAACATTATTCCCCATTGACATTCACAATCACCATCTAGTCATCACCAACACCAATGCCATAAAATATTTTAAAAATATTTCATTAATATAATATTTATCAATGAGTTTCAACGTGTCAAAAGTAAGCTCTTTAGCCATCAAGATTGGTCACGGAGTTATGAATTAACTTTTTAATGATTTTTTGAATTAGTTCTACAAAGCAAGTCAAAAACATGAGGAAAAACACCTTGTTTAGCCTTAATATGATAATTTAAAAGAATTATCAGTCTTTGAATCAAAAGATTATTAATAACTCAATAAAAAAATATTATGCCCTTTATCAAAAGCAAGAGGTTGTCAATTAAATATATAGTTTAATTGGGATAGTACGAGCAAATAATTAAAGAGACCATTGGAATTAATAATTCACACGCTTGCTATATTAAAGTTTATTAATAAACAGTAATTTGACTAATCTAAAATAATATTAAAATTTGATATGCTCCTCATAAACTAGAAAAAACTAATGGGAGGTTAAAGAAAGAACTTATTTTATGGACACACTTTTAATTTAATAATAGGTCTCGAATTCGAATATTCAAGAGTTACAAAATTATCTTTATTAGAGAGTATATTATCATCCAATTATGTTGGACTTTTGGTGACAAACTTAAACTTAATCGAGTTCTAACGAAAATATAAACACCGAGAGGAAAAATAAAAAAAATACTAAGCAACCTTCCGTGATTAAAATTCTCTTTGTCCTATTTTTAATTTCGTTTTGGCTCAATCGTCTACACTTACGACCTTAGTTGCGCGGACTTTTTACTTTCAGTATTGCACATGTGTTGGATTCTCCAAAAATACACTAGTAAATCTGTTAAAGAATTTGATACGCATCCGTTGACATCATTGAAGAATCTGAACAACTTATCTTTGAATGCATACTAGTAAATCTGTTCCTCTGTAATAATTCATATACCATAAAAGATATATACAACATTAAGCAAATTCAATACTTAACTCGAGTGAAAAAGCACTTCTTTATATATGGATATATATCACTCGTTGACGCACCAACTCAGCCACTCTTACGGATTCTTTCTCCTCTTAAATATCGTGCATACTTCTTTTTATATTAAGGATTTAATCAAAATTATCAACTTTAATATTTAATTCTTAAAATAATAATCAACTTGACATTTTTTTTAAAAAACTATAACAATAGTTAAAATTAATGTTACGTAGGAG
>JAOTQJ010000007.1:2447841-2458904 GCA_025642045.1 Solanum sejunctum
TCTCCGCCCTTTTTTCTTTAATAACTTTAATACAAGAAAATATCCAACAGAATTAATATATGATGAGAAATGAGAATTATTGCATCGTAACCTCGTTTTAGAATATGCTAATATTAAATACTAAATTTTTTAATTCATAAACTTTAAATTTTAATTCTGCTTGTGTCTCTATCTATCATTCTCTCCATAAATCAAGCCTCCTTATATCGATAATGGAGATTAAAAATAAATAAACTTTTTAAGGACCCATTTCATTAGTTGAAAAGTTGACTAGTGGGTGGCAGAATATGATAGTATTATTTAATTTAAAAAGTTACATAGGAAAAATGTGAAGTACATTGTGCAAATAGTAAATAAACTAAATGACAGGGCTCCAAAAATCCTGAGAACATATATATTTGAGAATAAACAGACATTTTTTATGACAAGGGAAATTTGATGTCACTATTCATTGGGTGTGCATAGAAAAACTTTCACTTTTATGCAATAACTCGCAAATACATAAGAAAGGTATCTTGCACTAAGCAAGTCCAATGCGATAAGCTCAATCAAGAGGACAAATCTCTTGCTTTCGTTGGTAAGAGATGTTGAACTTGAGCCCTTCAACACGAAAGCTCCAAGCCTAAGCCTGGGCCACCCTAGAGGATTACAACAACAACAACAATAACATACTCAGTAATATCCCACAAATGAGGTCTGGAGAGGGTAAATTGTACGCAGACCTTACCGCTACTTTATAGAAGTAGAAAGACTGTTTCCTTAATCCTCAGCTCAAAACCCTAGAGGATTACAATGTTTGTAATATATATATTCGAGAATAATGAAAAATGTGAAGAACATTGTTTGTGAAGAATGAGAATAACTTTATGTTTGTAAATTGTAAATTAATCTATTTTATCTAAACTTTATTTTAAATTATTATTTCTTTAAAAAATAAAAAAATAAATTTGTGTCCGGTCAAATAATAGTGGAGTAACACTTTCGGGGTGCAATTTTTATGCTACAAGAAGTAGTTACACATATTTATCCACAAATTGTCACGAGATTCATTGCACCAAATCTTTTTTTTATACATTTAGTCAATACTCAAAATAGTAAAGTTCTATTTAATAATAATAATTTTAAAAAGTAATACCAATAGTAATTCGTTTTCCTCTTGGAATAGAATGGAAATGACATTTTTGTGATTCAATTACCTAGCATTAGTAATATACTAGTTTTTGAATCCTGTGTGATGCAAGGAGCCAATAGATATTTTAATAGTCATAACAAAATTAAATAGATATGTTATTATAATTTCATAGTTGCAGTAGATGAAAAAATAACTAAATAATAATTAACAGAAATGACACAATAAAATTCAACAATCACTTTAATAGCCACCGTAACACTAAGCAGATAGGATGTAGTCACCTGCCTGCTTCAAGTAACTGCAGCAAGCAGCTGAAATGTTCAGTCGTAAGCAGTAATTTAAATAATAATTAACAGAAATGTCATAGTAAATTTGTGCAGACACTTTAATAGGCACCGCAAAATTAAGTAGACCCGTTATTGTAATTTCATAGTTACAGTTGATGAAGAAATAATTAAATAATGCTTAATAGAAATGGTGTAAAATATTGTCGTTGTTGAGATTCGATCTCGAAGTGCTGAATTTAAGATGTCGAGCTAGGACCATTAAGTCAAGCAACAACTGTCTGCTTCAGCTGTCTGCTTGAAGCAGCTGAAGCAGGTAGCTCAAACAAGCACGACAACCCTAAGCTCCTCAAATAAGCGGCTAATTATATATAGGAAACTATGATGAGAATCATATCTGAGAAAAAGACGAAGTTAGGTTAAACAGTAAAATTAATAAATGAATCATGAACCAATTCGTTCTAAGTTTGTTTGGATTAGAACATGAAATTTCATAATGTCTCAAGTTAGTTTCGATAAAGTCTAACTCCAACGGAATGTCTCAAGTTACATATTGTTCAAATTCAAACATTCTGCGTGAAATGTTAAAAAAAAAAAAAAAACTTCAATCATTATAGGCATGAACTTCATACTCTAAACTTCAAAAAAAGGAGTATCCATGCACTCTGGCCCAATTCTGGTTTTCTATTTTTCTTTTGGAATTATGAAAGCTAATATCCTTCTATGAATTTTTTTTCCTCCGATCCGATATCCACATTGAAATCCGACAAAATTCGAATTCACAATGGGGTAAAATACTCCCTAACAAAGGACTCAAACCCGAGATTAAGGATGAAGAAGTACTTACTACTCCACCACACCACCTTTGTTAATTTCATGAAATTATTATTAGCTTTTGTTCTTCATATTGGACTGTCTTTCTTTTGCTACTTTAGGCTTTAAAGTTGCGCTCTGTCAAAGAAGTGCTGAAGTTCAAATTCGGTATGCTAAGGCCCTGAAGTCGGGTTTTAGCATACCCCAACTTCAGACCTAACTGGCTCAAGGTCAGGTTATATTCGACCTTGAGCCAGCAGTTTGATCCCGAGTCTGCTAAACTCTAAAAACCAATTTACGTTCCCTCAAGAGCAAGCTCGAGGAAATAAAGGAAAAAAGAGATGATAAAACAAACTAGCAAAAGATTTCAAATATGTAAAAGGTTATAAGCATCCGTTGCAATTATCCAGTTATGCTACAATTGACTTCCACACTTGTGGCTAACAAAATTGAGACAATTGCATTCTTTCGAATAACCTTCCATCTATGATATCTCGAGTACATCTATAACAAAGAATGATGCAGACGAATGTGAAAAAAAAAGCAGCAGTAGTGATGTGGAAGAAGTTTACGACTATAGAACTTCCTTCTATTAAGTTGAAATTGTGATGAGTCCGAAGTTTGAACAGCCTTGACAAGAAAGAATGGAGCTGTGGCAAATCAACTGCAAGGACAGCGAGCTCTATTTGTCTGTGAAATGAAGAGGGGAGGCAAATATCAGACTAAATAAACATAAAAAGGAGCACATACGTCAAAAATATGGAAAGCTCTTTACTCTTAACTCGAGGTATTTTAAAAGCTAACAAAGAAAGATCTAATAGACAACTTGTAAGTACCTAACACAGCAACACTACTATTTTGTCAATCCATTAGCATATTTTATGTTCAGCACGATCGTAAAATAGATTAGACTAGTCATTCAAGCTGCTTCTACGTTAAACTAGACTACTTTTGAGGCAACAAGAGTTGCTATATTTGTGAAGCCAAGAGATCAGTACTGCTTGTCTGGTGGTGAGTAACAACGAAACAAGTTGACAATTTCTTGTTCATAGATATGATTTCTTGTTCAAGTCTTTCATCTCTTTATTTTTTTATTTTCCTTCTTTTTTCTTTTCCTTTTTTCCTTGCATGTGTCATTCCCTTGGGAAGTGGAGAGGTGGTTTCTGATAGACCTTCACCTGCTAAGACAACTATCTTAGGTAATTAGGCAGCTCTGGGAACAACATAAAGCATACTCAATTTTTCCCTCGTTTTGTAAAGTTAAGAGGCGCATAGAGGACTATAACATCACTACGATCCAAATTCTCATTAAGTTGGAAATCATAAGTAGGAACTTCTTGTACACAAACATCACGGTAAAAAGAGTCGTTGCAACTGGCAAAATTAAACAAATCAAAGCGACAACTTATATCTTAACTGAATAACGTATTCCACTCTAATATGTGAAGTACAAGGTTTAAGTTTCAGAGATAAAGACATACCTTTGACAACTTAGAAGCACAAACATCTAAAGCCATGTTATGACCATTTATGGAATCGTCATGCAGGGTATTCTACAAATTGATTCTCCAAAACTCTTCTTCGTAAGAAAATTGGATGAAGAATTTGAGCAGTCACTGAAAGCCAGTATTTGTGGCTTTCCAGAAATAGATTTTGCAATGGATTCAACTGCATCAACATAACCTGCCTCAGTAAGAGGTCCATCAATGACCTGAAATACAAAGACTTCTATGAGTAATCACCGAACCGGAACACATAATGCTAGTGATGTAAATGCCATATATACATCTTGCATCTCTATCTCAGAGATCATGAATCATAACCTCAATCCCTAGGGGAAACTCAAATATTCAGTCACTAGCGAGGGAAAAACGGAGCAAGGCATACGTTCCAAATACCAGTCTGACTGGACCATAAGACAAATAAGAGAATACATGATACTAGTGGCATAACTGCCAAAAGTATTAACATCTTAAATCTCTCTACCAGAGATAATGAATAATAATCTCAATTACACGACAAGATTCAATTTTTTTTAAAAAAAAAGTCACTATACAAGGCAGGACCAAAATTCTCTGTCCACAATTGGAAAAGGAAAACATCAAGCATAAATGTTGGAAACCCAGCTGAATGGATCATAGCCTGTAAACTTGGATAGTCATCGAGGGATATTAAATTCTTAATGAAGTGCATGGTTTGTTCTGTATACCTACATGCTCGTTTCCTTTACTCATTTTCCGCAAAGCAATACGTAATTTGAGTAAAACTGGAAACCACCAAATAGACGCTTCCGCATTTTTGGCACAAAGTGAAAGCATGGAACATATTATTCTACCTAATGAGACCATATGAACAAGTATTTCAGTTAATAAGATGCTGCCCTTCAAGTCCCATCAGCTACAACCCTTTGCTTTTACATCACCACATCCACTTCTTTCAACATCCCTTTCTCTCTTCATAGCCCTTTTCATTCTATTGTCACTTTTTCTCCTCTTGCACCAGCACAGAAGCTACATCGTAATTCAAACAAGAACAAGGGTGGGAAAGTCTCTGACTTGAGATCCATCACATCACATACCTTGCCTCACTATTTTCAGGGAAAACCTTCACAGAATTGTTGCTTTCTATTGCTCAGTTCTATTTAGCTATGCATGAATAAATTGCTTCTCTTTTTTTCCCCTTACAGAGAAGACAATGAGAAAATCGCTAGGTGCTCTAACTAACTTTTGCCTAAATAACAACACAAAGATTTTAAATTAGAAATTGTGTGGAAATGGAAAAAGAGAAGTTCTCGTGTTAACTAGAGAGCATGGTAATCTAGTTTCCACCTTCCACCCCTATTCCCTAAATAGGAAAACCATGATAGGAAGGACAAATGATCCAAAATAAAATCGATAAATAAGTAAAACTTAAGATAATCAAAATTACCAGGAAAGAAACATCAGAAGTTTCAATGGCACCACGTGCGAGGAGTTCTTGAAGTCTTTCAGGAGTAGATATGAGAAACTCCGGCTCACACTTCTTCAGGCTGTCAACAAAAGTGTAATCATATAAAAACGGGGAAGACCATGAATTTCTTCAAAAGAAAACAGAAGGCTGGAAAGCACTCAAGTACAAACTCAGCATGTAAAAGCAAATGGGAATGCATCGAAGCAAAGCAGTAAGCAATCGTTACTAATTGCAACTAGAGCTGATACAATAAGGAAAAGAATTAGAAGCCAAGGTAGGTTACCTTTACGGATCAAATAAACACCACTAAGCCAATAAAATACATGGCTAGTTCAAGCAAGTAGAAACACACAGCCACCACTCACACAACTAGAAGTTGTCGCAATGAGGGCTAATGGCACATGCATGCAGTTATTTATCGACCATAATAATGACTACATCTTATTATTAACAGAACAAATCAAATAACAAACACGGGAAAGTTAGCAATATGACAAGGTTCTGGAAAAAAAATCACTCACATCTTACAAGCATTAGACAAATAAATCAACCTCGAGAAGCTAGCGGCCTCAAAATGGAGCAGTTAACAAGGAAATTATACCCCTGAATCTGGTGGTCTATAGAAGCACCAGGATGCAGACTCACTGTATGTATTCCAAGAGCTTTCAGAGGCTTGCATATTTTCCGCACCTAAGGAACAATGAAATACTTATTAAGATACCACAAGACACAGAAGGATACATGTGGATATCTATATAAAATTTTCACACGTGAACTTACAGCTCAGTACACATCTACAAAAGATAATCAAAGAAAGAATACATATATACAGAAGGATAAAATGCTCCGGATAATAAATCTTATCATTTTACAAAAAGAAGTAAGAGATGCATAAAGAAATTCTGTATGATACAAGATTTTCTAAAGACCTTTTATCCAAATCAAGACTTTCTGTAAACTTACTCTCAAAAGTCCAACTAGCTTAAGTAAATAGCTACGCAGCATTTACTAACCATACCATTAGAAATCATTACGACTTTCAGAATATTGTGTTAAACATATTTCAAACCATGGAAGCAAAAAAATTAAAATAATATTGCACCAACCTTGACAGCTTTCTCTTGGGAGGGAACAAGGAATAAAAGGAAGGGGTTGCTAATTGATAGACCTTCTTTCTCCTTTCTTGAGATGGCATCAGCAGTCGTTGCTGCAACCCAAGCAATTTGCTCAGTTGTAGCATGAGCTTGATTTGTACCAATTATATCTTTGCCACGAGTAAAATTTTTCCAAAATTCAATTCCCCATGAATGGACGAAGAAAGGCTTCTTCTCTCCATCATTGAAGGTTCCATCCTGCTGAAGGCCATCCTGAATGTTTTTCAAACACAGAATTAAAAACTTAGATGGGGCATGCGCATGATTATCAAAAGCATCCTGTCCCCGATCAGCAGGCATGTGGAACTCTTCTTCTAATTTGGCAGAATTTTGTAGTAAACTAGTCTTCTTAACAGGGTTCTTGCCCTTTCTCGACTGGTTCCTCTTCTTCTTCTTTTTCACAAGATTTACTTTTCCATGCCTCTCATTAAATGGATCCTCAGGTGTAGGCAAGCTAAAGCACATTCCCTGTCGATGGATAGGCAAGAAAAAACAGCAAAATTAACACAACATAAATTAGCACCATTAGGCCGGTTGCGACCATGCATACAATATACATAGGCAGTACAAATAAAAATAGGAGTCATATATATAAATGAGTAAATCATTCCAATATCACTTAATCTTAACACCTGCATTCGCTTCTTGGCAGTTGCACATGATGAAAGGAAGTACAGAACTTTGATGGTAACTGAGCATGAATTTACATGAATGAAAGAGACTTAGAGTATTCAATAATCAAACAAATGCACTTCCAACAAAACCACACTAATACTCAAAACCATTTCTCAGTTCCACATACAAATAAGGAATACCCAATTCTTTAAAACTTTCTTCCTCAAAGTCCTCAAGTGTAACAGCTTCACCAAAAAAGCTACTCAAGACACTAACTTTGCATACAAATAAAGAATACCCAATTCCTTAAAACTCCACCAGAATATAGCAAAACAAAAATCTTCCTTGTTCTTTCTCAAATTCCTCTATTAAGAGCTTCACAAAAGAGCTACTCAAAACACTACTTTTGCATACAAATAAAGAATACCCAATTCCTTAAAACTCCACTAGAATATACCAAACAAAAATCTTCCTTGTTCTTCCTCAAATTCCTCTATTAAGAGCTTCATAAAAGAGCTACTCAAAACACTACTTTTGCATACAAATAAAGAATACCCAATTCCTTAAAACTCCATTAGAATTCACCAAAACCAAAATATTCCTCTTTCTTCCTCAAAAGTCCTCTCTTTTGCCATTAACAGCTTCACTAAAAAACTCTCAAAACACACTCCTTTAAGAATCTTTTTTTCATACCCATTTCTCAATACAACATTCCCATATACTTAACGAAACCCCTCATTAAAAATCAACAAAAACAAGAACCCAAAAGAACAAACTTAGCTCATATGATGTGAAATTTACCTCACACATACGGCGTTTGCCGGAAAGGCGACGTTTTTTAGCAGCAATAATACCAGCAATACGATTAGAGAGCTTGTCATCTTGCTTCTTTCTACTCTTCTTGTTCTTTCTTCTCTGAATAGAATCGTCACTTTTTCCCATGGCTGGCTGCTGTGCTGTATGTTCTTGTCTCAGCAAAAGAGGAGGTTTTTGCAGTTTTGTGATTTGTGGGTAGGTTTGATATTAAATCAAGAAATTGTGGGTGTAATTGTAATTATACACCTAGCACTCTTAAAATAAATAATAGTGGTAAAAGAATAAAAAACTATTAAATCATAGCAATAGTTTTTTTTTTTGGGTGGTTTTCCACCATGAGTCCGGTGTCTACATCAAAGTCTGATAATATCTGAATTCGTACCGGGCCCTATTTGGGAGAAGTACTCCCTGCTAAAAATTTTTCATTTCTGTACTCGAACTTGAAATCTCTGATTAAGAAAAGAACAGTCTCATTTAGTACCAAAGGATAGGAAGCTAATTTTCATGTACCTTTGGTTTATATTTTTTTTTATTTTTGCATAATTAATACTCTCTTAGTTTTGAATTGATTGTCCAATTTCGACTTGAAAAAGAAACTTTTGAATTTGATGATCTTAAATTAATAATATGTGAATGTATCAAAATATTTTTTAATCTTATGATTTTAAACACTTTATATGCAAAGTTAAAGCTAAAAACGAAGGATGCATCTTTCCTTTTTTAAGAATTCACTTTATTTTCTTAAACTCTATATTAAGTTAAAATAAAACAAACAGAGGATGTCTCATCCTTTGTTGTTAGATCTCTTACTTTCTTAAACTTCACATTAAGTTAAAATCAGACAAATAAAAAATTCTAGAAGTTTACTTTGAAAAAAAAATTAAACAAACATGTAAGACGCCGTTAAGTGAAGAGGATAAGGCACACAATAGGTTGTGCCTTTATAGTTTTAATGCCAAAAAAATTGCTTTTTTGATTTATCGACAATGTTATTTTTATTTGATGAAGATTTGTGGTTTATAGTTGGAAAAAGAAAGTCTTTATGAAGTACCTGCAAGCTAATTCATGCGTTTGGCCGATTTCAGTTAGCATTTGCATTATGAATAATCTAATCAAACACTTAATTTGTAGGATCATTGAATTCATTTCACTTGTCAAATAGTTCAATCACATGTTATGAAACATGAATTACATCAAAATAGTCATAATCTATAATATTGTACATGTTACAAAAGTTTATTTCTTTTCAAAAGAATCATCAAATGATTAAACAACCAGGAGCAATTTACTTACGATACTTAGTTGACATTCATAAAAAGCTTTTAATGAATTATGAGTTCAATCCATCCTGTTTAGCAGAAAGACGGATATTCCTTACTCATTATCAGACAATCATTTATTCACAAACTTCGTGTGGGGAAAATAGTTTTCATTTCCAATTTCATGAAAATCCTTTTCGCTCTGCTTAGCCTTATCCCCCTTTAGGGTATTTTAGTAATAGGTTTTATAGGAACTGGACGATCCTATTTGGTCAAAGCTCTAGCGACAAACTCCTATGTTCCTTTCATGCCATATGCGCTTAGACTTTACTTTTCCCCCCTTTTTCTTTTCGATCCAATATTTGTGGCGTGTAAACTCAGAAAAATAAAATTTCCAAGCCCGGTAGTACTTACTTAAGTAGAAGAATTGGATGAGAAAGTTGCAAAGGCGATATATCTATCCCAGAGTTGGGAATTCTTGAAGGTAGTCCAGCGCTTTTATGGAAATTCATAGTACGATCAGACGTCTTTATGAACTCGAAAGAGAGAGAAGGTCTGAATCGAAAATCTTCATTTGAAACTTTTCTCAATTTGAAAGAGGAAGAAGAGGAGGAAAGAAATTGTTCAAAAGATATATTGTTTCTCTAAAAGAGAAACTTTTTAGAATTCTAAAGGAACACAAATTTTTAAATAATTGTAGCTCTTTTCTTTTATTAATAAATGAATAATTATATTCAAGCATATGTTATTTATTTACTACTATGAATCTAGGTTGATACAGATAGGTAACTTGATCCAATTATTTTCATCTCCCACTTATACATAGTGGATCAACTCTCATTCTTATTCTGTAACTTTCATACATTACGATTAGACTATGTGACCAGTGCATATCTCAAGAGTTTTATTTTTATAAATTTATTAGGAATATACAACATCTCAATCAACGTAATTTTTAGTAGATTATAATATGCAGTACCCTAGATCATGTATCACAATTCACAATTCCAACTCTTTATACAGTGTAAATAGTAAATCTACTCTTCGTTTTATTCTTCAAAACTCACATTTGGCATTAGAAACAGACCAACTCGTTTTAATCAACATATAACTTAACACAAACTATAAATGACATTTTGATTGTAAACTTTCAGCTCTCTATTATCACAACTTTTGACGATAATTAAATTATAACTGTCTTATCTTCACTTGTCACTTAGACAATAAAGGCTTGCCTATGCGAATAAGTCAACTTTTTTTTTGTCTATTTGACATATTTTTATCATCTCACAATTTTAGTTACACTATATATATATCCACTATTATTTTACCTAGTTAAAAAAATTATTCACAAAATATATTATTATAGCAATTAAAATATATATTGTTGGCATTAATTTTTAAATATTTATTTTTATATTGTGAAACTTTTATGATCTGACATTTTTATTTTTTGTTATTGCATAATAATATTAATTTATTAGTCCAAAGTCAATCTATTTATCAAATTAAATTAAATAATATGATATATTTTGTATTACTATATCAAAGATCAATATTTCTTGGTAGATTTTTGTTAACATGAATTTGCATTTTTATCATTGGTCATAATCCATTTCATCGTTCTATATATAGAAAAATATTTGTAGAACTATTTATTTTTCTTGATAGATTTTTTATTAGTATGAAGTTACGTTTTCATTATTATCTTGACAAAATAAAAAAGAAATAATATTAAGTTAAATTAAAAAATACAATAAGTAATCTGCTATAGTTAATTAAAATTTTGATTTGATTAATTTCAAAGTAAAATAATATTAAAAATATTTTTTTTTGTTTTTTTATCATTAAAATTTCGCTCGCCAATTTTAAATTTAAATTAATACATTTTAAACCAAATAAAGTAGAAATTTGATTATATGTTTCGATAAAGAGCTACTCTTTTATAATTTAGTAAATATTTAGAGTTTACTTTATATGCAAATATGTCATTCATCATTTTATTTGTAAGGTTACTAATTATATTTTTAAATAATAAGTT
>JAOTQJ010000007.1:2459004-2474471 GCA_025642045.1 Solanum sejunctum
ACTAATCCAAAGGTTCAAGGATGAAATGGAGAAAGTCTTTGAAATAACTGATCTTGGAGTCATGAAGTACTTCCTTGGCTCGGAAGTCTTGCAGTCCAGCGATGTAATATTTATATGCCAGCAAAAATACATTTCAGATATTCTAAACAGGTTCAAAATGCAAGATTGTAAACGTGTGAGTACTCCAATATCTATTGGTGTGAAGCTTGGCAAAGATGAGGATTCTGAAAAAGTGGATGGCAGTATTTATAGAAGCTTAATTGGCAGCCTTCTATATTTAACCGCAAGCAGACCTGACATTCTATTTGCTGTAAGTTAGCTCTCGAGGTTCATGCATTCTCCTAGAGACACACACTTCGCAGCGGCTAAAAGAGTGTTAAGGTATATTAAAGGAACCAGTAAGTTTGGAATTTTTTCCCAACATCTACTGGAGTGACTATGAATCTGTTCGGTTACTCTGATAGTGATTGGGGTGGCGGCACTGATGATTCCAGAAGCACTTCTGGATATCTATTTTGTTTGGGGCCAAGTTGTTTGGAACTCTAGGAAACAAGAAACTACAGCTCAATCAACAGCAGAAGCTGAGTACATAGCTGCTGCATCTGCTGTAAACCAAGCTATTTGGCTAAGGAAGATATTGAAGGATTTGGGCGATGAACAAGCTGAAGCTACCAGGATCATGTGTGACAAAAGTTCAGTGATTTCAATCTCAAAAAAACCAGTGTTTCATGGTCGAACTAAGCACATCAAGATCAAGTATCATTTTATTAGAGAAGTCCAACAGTCCAATGAAGTATTGCTGGTTCATTGCTCATCTGAGAACCAGCTAGCTGACATTTTCACTAAGTATCTGCCAAAGAAAAGGTTTGAAGATCTGCGGCAAAGAATTGGTGTTCGTCAAGAAAATGTCAAGGAGGAATGTTAGCCAGTTGACATTTCCCGACTTCCAGCTTACTGTTTTTACTGTTTTTTACTCCATTTTCAGTTTACAACTTTCCTACTCTCTAGCAAAAGACTTAGTCAAAGTTAGTTGCCTATTAGTGGCCTTTAAGGCTGATTAGTGGGACATTTTCCCATTCAGTTTTAACCACTTTGTAAGTGGATAATAGATAGGAACATGCATTAGTAGTTACTCAATAGTTGCATTTGACAAGTGGGACACTCAAAAATGCATAATAAATATATACAGGAATGAACCATCAAATAGAGGTACCATCCACCATGCTAGGTCACAACAGCGGTAACAACCTTGTTTAAAGTTTCTTTATCCACTAGTAACTGCACGGTGAAGGCAGGTCCATTACCTTCAACTTAAGTTACATATATATAGTTACAGAAACACATACTAAGTTCAAATCCGATTGTCACAGTGAACTTTGGGGGTGCAATTGGTACTCATATACTCAGTGGCTATCTTTACCTACCTTCTTTGAAAGAATAACACCATTCTTGTTGCCATTTCTAGTGCAAAACAATCCATCCCAATTGAGAAATTATATCCACTCTACTATTTTGTAAACCAAGTATTACAACAACAACAACAAAGCCATTGTAATCCCAAGTGGAGTTTGGCGAGGGTAGGATGTCTGCAAGACCTTACCCCATAAAGAGGTTGAGAGGTTGTTCCCGATACACCTTTGGCTAAAAAGAGAAGTTTGTTGAAGCAGATTGCAAGAAAATACGACAACAAAGAGCAAGATACAAAACAAACCAAGCAACATATAGTACTACACAATGTAAACCATGTACTATTTCGAAAAATCTCAGTATACATTAAACTACTCTATCACTATTCTTCACAAGCTAATACTTGGGACTACATAACCAAAGCCAAAAAAAGAAGAGGACTTCTCTTAATTACCCATGACAAGTCAATAGCCCAGCTTTCAGTGTGCACAAGACTATGTAAAATGGCCTGTCTACTGTGCAAGCTTCCCGCTTTCCCAAGCTTCGGCATGAGACTTGGTGACACCAGCTTCATCTGTTCATCATTTCCCAGAAAATATACCAGTAAAACAAGCTTGGGCATTTCATCAAAGAGGTAATAGACAAAAAAAACAAGACTTTGAGCTAAACAAAAATAATTACATTTGTAAGACGAGCTGGACGATCAGGAACATAGAGATCCTGAGAAGGATCATAAGGCTGAGAAATGAGTCCTTGCAGCCATTTGTTAGCTACTTCATCACCAATATGAACCTTCTCAAAAGGATCAGCAGTATTCAGAACTCGCAGTGCCGCTTCAACAAGATTCTCCCCTCTACTCATCACTCCTTAATTTGCTAGTCTAATCTGAAAAGGAAATATGAGAAGAAAAGATGCTAGTCATTTGGGCAGCTAGGATGCAACTTAGAAGGATGATTCCTTCTGTTCAGAACTTGGATTCTAGAAGAGCAGCATTGGCCGAGAGAGCAGAACCAATTCATGTTATAGAGGCAGAAAGACTTGCAGCAGTAAATGATAGGGCTGGTGGGGTTGATGACGGTGCGTTAGATCCTATAGTCATGTGTAAATCAGTGATCATGCAGTCTGGGATGATCGCTGATTCTGAAATATACTTAAATAGGTTTGAAAAGTATAATTGGATATTCATTTGTGCTGCCATATTTTGCGTAGTCTTCAATGGTGCTGGAATATGTTGCATCGGCTACTACACCTATTGCCGTAAGTTATTTTTATATGAATTTGGCATTTAGCGTTAATTGTGTTATACATATATGAGTTTGGTTCTTTTCACTTTTGTCTCATTCTTCTACTTCTACTTCAGACACTTTACCGGCATTGAAGAGGAGTGTCAAGTACCTGAGAAAACTTCAAAAGAACAAGGACATAATTGATGGGGAAATGGTTCTTCTAGAGCAAAAGGCAAACAGCATTATCAATAACCTAGGAAGTCAAATTGGCTTCATCCTCACTTTCTCAGGAGCCTGGATCTTTTATCAGCATCTGCAGTTACCTTGCGCAGTCGTTTGTTGGATCACTTCTGTCTCAGTGTCTTACCTTATTCGAGGACTGGGAATTACACCCTAAACCATCAGCATCTGTAAAAAGAACCAAATTCATATGTTTATAACACAATTAACGCTAAATACCAAATTCATATAAAAATAACTTACGACAATAGGTGTAGTACCTGATGCAACATATTCTAGCACCATTGAAGACTACGCAAAATGTGGCAGCCCAAATGAATATCCAATCATACTTTTCAGACCTATTTAAGTATATTTCAGAATCAGCGATCATCTCATACTGCATGATCACTAATTTACACATGACTATAGGATCTAACGCATCGTCATCAACCCTACCAGCCCTATCATTTACTGCTGAGAGTCTTTCTGCCTCTGTAGCATGAATTGGCTCTGCTCTCTCAGCCAATGCTGCTCTTCTAGCATCCAAGTTCTGGACAGAAGGAATCATCATTCTAAGTTGCATCCTAACTGTCTAAATGGCAATTTCCAGTCCTCCAATAAGGTAAGACACTGAGACAAAAGTGATCTACTGCGCAAGGTAACTACAGATGCTGATAAAAGATCCAGGCTCTTGAGAAAGTGAGGATGAAGCCAATTTGACTTCCCAGGTTATTGATAATGTTGTTTGCCTTTTGCTCTAGAAGAGCCATTTCCCCATCAATTATGTCCTTGTTCTTTTGAAGTTTTCTCAGCGACTTGACACTCCTCTTCAATGCCGGTAAAGTGTCTGAAGTAGAATAGATAGTTGTAAGACAATCATAGGATAAAAAGAGGACAATGAAAGTATGAATTTTTACCTTCTGAAAACCACTGAGCCGGAATCTCAACAGAGGAAAACTCTGCACTTGAGTCGAAAAGGAAAAATTTAACATTACATTAGTAATAAAAGTCTCAAGCACAACTATTCCAATAGATGGAAAAAAGGAAGTAGGGGAAAGCAGTGGAGGGATAGGATAAAGTATTTCTATTACATGAAGCTGATTACATGGAACATAAGGGGAATAAATAAACTTCATAAGCAAAAACTCAAATTGTTTATGAAGGAGAATAAAGTAGGTATTATAGCTTTATTAGTACATAAAATAAAGGAGCACTTAGCTTAGAAAGTAGTTCAGAAAATAGCAATGGGATGAAAATGGGAAGCAAATTATTAGCATTCTGAGAAGGGAAGAATTTGGTTGCTGTGGGATCCTCAAATGATTGATTGTGAAATCTAGAGTAAATCTGAACAATTTATTCAAGGAAGAATTAAAGCGAGGAGAAATGATATGAAATTCCAAGTGGTGGCAGTGTATGGTTTGCATACTATTCACAGCAGGCTAAAACTATGGGAAGACCTGAGAAGAGTAGCCAATGGTACACAGGAACCTATGATATGCATTGGAGACTTTAATGCTATATTGTCAGGTGAAGATAGACCCCAGGGCAGCCTAGTCCAAGAGGTGGAAATACGAGACTTCAACGAGTTCTTACTAGATACAGGCATGACAGAAATGAAAACTAATGGGAGATCGTATACATGGTCTAATGGACATATGTGCAGTAAAATAGATAGAGCAGTCGTGAATGCAGAGTGGTGTTTGAATATGCCTCAAGCTGAACTTCGTATTTTGAATCCAGGCACATCTGATCATTCTCCTTTGAATTTAGAAATAGACACTAATATGGTTAATAAGCCTAAGGCCTTCAAATTCTTTCATTGTATGGCTGAACATCCGAAATTCTTACAAAGAGTGAGAGAAGCTTGGGTACAAAGCCGGAGGGTAGATATGAGAGGAGTCTGGCAAAATCTTAAAATGGTGAAGGCAAGTCTTAAGGTACTCAACATCAAGGAATTTAAACAGGTGAGCAACAGGGTGAAAGATATCAGATTGCAGCTGCAAAATGTACAGGATAGCATGAAGGACTCTATAGCAGTAGATCATAACAGAAGCCTGGAAAAGAGCCTACAACAGTAACTTGAAAAATGGAGTAATATTGAAGAAAGTGTTATGCAACAGAAGTCTAGAGTACAATGGTTGAAATTGGGTGATGCAAATACCGCTTACTTCTATGCTTATATGAAGAACAGGGTGGTCCAGAACACAATCACAAGCCTCATAAAATCCATACAACAGTGACAACAACCAAATATTCAGTAGAGCCAGTAACACTTTTAACATGAGTACCAACATCTAACTCTTTAATCGACTAGAATAATAAGAATAACAGCCTAACAATCAAGCGAAAATTCTAAAAGAACGGCGTATACTTGAATGAAACTCACAACAAGATACACAATCGTTCAGAAAAGAAAACGAGAGACGTGAATGAGAGTGTTACCTTTTTCGGGCTAGCGACCTCAGACCTTGAGCTTGAGCCGAACTTCCACACCAAACAGAGCTTTCTTTGAGAACCTTCAAGCTCAGACGGAAATTCCCAAACTCAGGAACCTTCAGAATTGAACCAGTTTTATGGAAAATTTTACTAAACTCGTCAAATAGAAGTCTTAGTGTATTGGAAAATGAAGAACGGCTGCCCCCTAAACAGTGAGGAAAAGGTTCAATTTATAGGCGAAATTAGGTTTCAAAATTGGGGGGAAACGCCGGGGTCAAAACGGGAAATTGGGGATGAAATTGAATTCAAAATTCGAATTCCAAATATGCCGAGTTGTGAGGATTCTCAACGGCCCCTCGATTGCAACCATTGATTTTGGATGAAAAGCCTCGACAGGGCTGAGAAGACATGTATGTACGGAGGGAATCAGGTGAACGTTGAGGAGAATCTAGGGATTTCTGGGTTGTTGGTTCGATGAAGGAGAAAGGGAAGGGGAGACTGAGAGACGCGTGAGAGGAGAGAGGAAGAAGGAAAGGGAAAAAACAAAGGGGCGCGTGGGGTTCGAGGGAATATATATGTATAATATATTGAAATCGGAGGGATTTGGGCCGGTCAGGGACGTGATTTGGGCCAAAATTGGTCCGAAAAGGGGGATAAAATGGAGCTAAAAATGGGTTCAAAGGGTAATGGGATTTGATTTAAAAATTGATCAATTCAATTGTAATTTTGGCCAACTAAATATAGTTAAAAATTGAATTTGATTAACTAATTCGATTATATGATGAATTAATATAAATTAATTTAAGATATTTCCATATTTTCAACTCGAAATCATTAGATTAATTATAAAATAATAATTCTTCAAACAAAAATGACATTTATTTGAGAAAATATTTTTTTACATTTTAAAAGATAATTATTTTAAATTATCAAAATTAAAAGCCTAATAATTAATTTGTATTATGGAGGATAAAAATTGAGTGTCAACAGGGAGTATTTATTGTTACTATTAATTAAAAAAATATTTCTCTGATCTATTATACTTGTCATGTTGTTTTCCGAAAGTCAATAAATACATCTTAAAATGTTAGTTAAAGTTAATATAATTTGACTTTAAAAATAAAAAATATGACAACTAAAATGTAACAGGGGGATTAATAGTTTATTAGTTATTTTTTACCGATATTTTCTGTTTCTTAATTTGTCTATTTCACTTCAATTTGAATCAACTATATTTAAATATTTCAATTCTTTGAGATACTTTATAAAATATTTGAAGCTCACATTAACTTGATTATCAAATAATTAAATTTTAAAAATTATTATCTTAACTTTGAATGTTTTCTAAAGATAACAATCACTGTAATATTGATCTTTCTAATTAAAAGTAATACAAAATATTATATAAATTGAAAAATAATACTCTAATTGGCATATTCAATCAAGTGAGTCTTAAATTTTAAATACTTCTAGAGAAGTATTGATAGTTTTTACAACAATTGATTCTATTGAAAACGTTTTCGAAATAATAATCAACTAGAGAGATTTAAACATCTATATTGTTATGTAACTCTACAATAATTTATATATATATATGTTTATTCTTGTCTTACAAAATATTACAAAAAAATATTTTTCTGCCAATTATAAAAAATAACTAAAAAATATATTAAAAAAATAATTATAATACTCTTTTTAAAATTTTGGCTTTAGACACAAATTTTATTGACTCTATCCATGCACCAGAATATAATATAACAAAGTTAATTTGGGATGAGATGGAAAGTAGAGGTTCAATGACAGGGAAATGCAAACAACGGTTATATCTCAAAGTTAACATCAATATAGCTGATAACGCATCTAATGCAAAATGCTTATAAATTTGATTTATGCATTCAGAAGAAAATATTGAAATTTGCAATATAATCAGTAAATAAATTATATGTTTCAATAAAAATTCTCAAGTTTATATTCACTCAATAATAACAACAATAAATTCATACATGACTAAATCAAAAACAATGAGAAAGAACCTAAAAAAAACAAAAATGAATGCATACCCCTTAGCTTGCTCCATTTTTGCTAAGTGTGAGCTTGGCAAATGCAAAATAGAGCTGAAAGTGAAAGAAGAAAGAAGGTTTCAAATTGTTTACTTGCAGAAGAAGTTAGAGACGAAGAGGTAAAACTGTAATAAGATAAAAAAAAATTATCTGAAAAATAATAGGTTATTTTAGTGCAAATTAAACACGTGATCTGTTAAATAGTGATTCGAGTTATCTATTTAAATTATTGTTCATTAATTAATTGGAGATTCTAAAATCTCCAATTATTGATTTAATTTCCAATCCTTTGCTATGTTTGTTAAGTAATCTATTAATTTTTTAGAATAAGTGATTTAAGTGGTATTTTTATTTTAGAGTTCATATTTAAATATTATTAAGCTATACAAAATATGCTATAAAATGCAACTTAGTAAATGAAGTTTTACCTACATTATCATAAAAAATCAAAAAGCTACTTTTTTGATATATTAAATTAAAAATAATTTGCTACTTCGTTAAATATGATTTTCTTTAGGACGAATACGTTTGAGTTGGTGTTTTTTGAACAGTCTCTTTATCTCTATGGTATAATGATAAAGTATGTGCACACTTCATCCTTTCTATACTCTATTTGTGAAATTTCATTGAATATGCTAATATTATTTATTATTGCTAATTTATAACCTAACAAAATTATCTTATCAACTCGGTAAAAGCTGAAACTATTATATAGTGTATATTATGTAAAATTTCATTAATTAAAGTCGAATGAAGATAAAATATACGTAAATCTTATAATTAAAGATGTTGTGTTCAAAAGACTCCATATTTAATAAAGGAATCGATTTACTAGTATAACACATTTTGTTTCAGCCTAATATAGTAACATTTTTTGAATGCATTAAATTCAATTCAATTTTTTAAAAAATAAAATAAAAAAACAGGGGTAAATAAAAAATTATCTGTTGATTTTGTACTGGAAATTGTCAGCTGGAGACAGTGGTCCAGCTTTCCGTTGGCTAATTTTGGGAAACTATAATTATCCAACGTATATTGCAAGGTAAGAAATCTCCTTCCCTACCCTGTCTGTGAAACTTAGAGTCACTTCAGCGTGGATATCTATGGAGGACGGCAAAACCATGACAAGACGGCGATGACGCGATACAGCTGAAAATCCCAGCCAAGGACGAGGTAACTCACTCTTCTGAATTTCTAAATCCCTGAGTTCTTTGCTTTAGCTTCTGAGGTTTAATTTCTTTGCATTTTGTTAGATGGTTCATTTGTACGATGCAAATGCCAAGAGTTCATACATGGAGGTCCTATTATCAATTGTTGCTTCCACGATGATTCACGGAGGTCTGTGAGAAGGTAATTATGATTTGTTTTCTATTTTTACTCGGTGTTAATTGGATAGCTGAATCATCCTGATTAGGCGAATCTCACTTGTTCAGTTTCGAGTGATTTCCTAAAGATACATATTATCATTTTGTGCGGATCTCTACCCTAGGTAAAGTCTATATACATCTGTGATGTTTTTATTGTTTTCGATTTGTTGTGTTCCAATTGAAAGCCGAAGCTTCGGCATCGGGAATTGTTGAAACAGGTCTTAGGCCTATTTACACCTCAAAAGCTAATTCGAAGTGAGGAGGATTGCTTAAATTTTACAAGGAGACCATACATTCCATTAACCACCAATGTGGGACTTTGTGTCTCAACAGGAATTCAATCACAACTCAATTTCAGAGGGGTTGGATACAGCATTTGCATGTTCACCTATCTGTTTTTTTTTCTTTCTTTTTGTAAATGGATCACCAAACTTTTCAAAAATATGTTAATTGTTGATTTTGATCTTCAAAATTGGTCCAACCTATGTATTTAAATCGTTGATGATTATGTTAGCCATACAGTAAATTCTTTTACACTTCTTTACACTTTTTTTTCTTGATTTTATATTTTATATTTATAGTTTTTTACTAAAAAATTTATTTAAATAAATTATTTTACAAAATTTATTTATTTGTGGGTTCATAATATAAAAATAGATAACTTTTCATGTCAAATTTTTAAATTTTTATTTATTTATGGTTTTATATTCATATAATAGACAAAAAATATTTTGTCATGTCAATTTTTTTTTATATAATTAATTAAATTGAGCAGCCTTGTAAGATATAAATACTATATTAAAACTACAACTTTCAAATTTTTATGTGTAAATATAAATTATTTATTTTACATTTGTTTACCATCTTTTTTATTTTAATAATAGATGTTCTACTCTTTATTAAATTAAAAATTGACATTTTATTAATAATAAATTTTTTCTTGATCTAATTAAAAAAATTCAAAATTAATATTGTTGAAATTATAAAATAATGATAATGAACAATAAACCGTAGTAAATTCTCAATTTGGAGTTAAATCTTTTGCTGATTAAACAATCACTATATAGATAAATTTTAAAAGAAATTTATTTGTCCCCAGCCTCATCAAAATTTGCTTAATTTCAATTAAATTTATTGTCTAAAATTATATTTATATGATTGAAAATTATTTTATTTAAGGTAAAAAAAAGATTTTAAAGTTGATTTTTTTTAAAAAAAGGAAAACTCAAGAGTTATAAGGTAAATAGGTTTTATTGAATCAATATTCTAATTGGAAAAAGAGATTAGTTGTTAGTTATATAAATCGAAACGAAAGGAAAATAGAAACATAATTGAATAATTGTGGAGATATTCCAAGTTGCTCTGTTTCAACAAGCTGTAAGTTCCTTGTTTAATTTAATTATATCCACAATCCACAGATCCCTCTTTTAATTTGGCTCAGATCTGCAAGTTACTTGAATTGATTTGCCCCTTTCACTGTTTTATCAATTTCTGTCAATCTCAATGTTGATAACGATGATGTCTGAGCACATCGTTGGGTAAAAAATAATGAGTGGAATTATTTTTAAGGACACAAAAAATAATTTTGTAATTTAGTTGGTGGGTAAATCAGTTTTAAATAGCAAAAATTCAGGATATATTAGGCCTTTTGATTCATCAATACATTGCTTATGAGTTTTTGGGACGTGGTTTTCGAGAAACAGTTTCTCTACTCTATGAGAGTAAAATTTTATTAATCAAGGACATATTTTGTAACAATGATTGGTTTTCTTTATTAGGTGATGGCACTTGAATGTTTGGCTTCACTACTTGAAACAATATGTAATGTTGGTAATGGTGATGGTGCTGAGACTTTTGAACGTTTGCCCGATTGTCTCGTCATTGATATTCTCAGTAGACTTCCACCGCGTTCTTTTCTCAGATGTCGATGGGTTTGTAAGCATTGGAGGGCTTTGGTTTCATCACATGGCTCTTTTACCAATTTACATAATCTCTCTACCTCTACCACACCCATGCTTCTCATATATGATGGTTTCCGATTCCCAAAGCACGAGCAGCATCTTCTTGTTTATCGTCAAAACAAGTTCAAGAAACTTCATCGCAGACCTGAGCTTATGATTAATAAGGACTCACAAGGCCTACTTCTTCTTTTGTTCTCTTGTCATGGAGTTCTTTTGTTTTGCTCCGCAAGGTGGCAATCTAAGTACTATGTTCTGAATCCTATAACACAAGAGGAAGTAATTGTACACCATGCATTTCACCCTGGAAAAATATGTGCGCTCTACTTTTGTCCCTACACAAGCCAATTCAGAATTCTTTACGCCCAGGTACGAGGCACTTCTTGTCAGTACTTGCTATATATTTTCAAGACACAGAGATGGAGGAAAGTTCGTTCATCCACATCTTTCAACCATTTGCCAACAGAATTTTACGATCCCCCAGTTGTTAATGGAGCATTGCATTGGATCACGCACCAAGTTGTACAAGGAAAATATAGAACTCCTTGTGAAAAAGGAATTATGGTTTTTAGAATGGAGAAAGAAGAATTCTCTACAATGCCTCATCCTGGAAGTAAGTGCAACTCAATGAAGGCACATGAAACTATGACTCTTACGGTTAAGGATGATCGTTTGTTTTTCTATAACTTGCGAATCCCCCATTATACTGTGGATATGTGGATCTTGAAGGAGTATGAGACGCGGTTGTGGATCAAAACCCACCGCATTGATCTCTTAGATGGCAGAATTTTCCCTTTTAGTTCGCGTCTCTTGAGCATTCAGACATCGCTTATTGGGGTAAAGCTTTTGTATATCCAAGAAGGTGAACTTTTGATCTACGATCAAACTGATTACGAATTATATCTTTATAATTTAGATCATTATAGAACGGTGAAGAAAGTGGAATTGCCGCAAAAAAGAAGTTATTCCTGTGCTCTTTATTATAAGAGTTTCCTGGCAATAGCCTAATTTTAATATGTGTTTTCAAGGTGTTATCAAATGGTGTTTTTAGTTGTTATGTAGCATTATAATCAAGTATGTCTTTAAATTTTCATGTAGCCTATTCTATTTGCCCAGAATGTTTTATACTTGATGGAAAATGTAAGTATTTCGGTTTGAATCTAAATCTTGGCCTCACTTGTTGAGTAAAGTGTCCTCTTTGGAATAACTTAAATTTTTTAGATGATATGATCACACACATGCTTTGGTAATATATCATAAACTGAAGGTAGGGATAAAGATCGTACATTCTATCCTCTCAGATTTCACTTATGAGGTTTTATAAGTTATTGTTGGTGGCACACTTCAACACAACACCTATGACGACATTGTGCCATTTCGAGTTAGACTTACATATCTATTACACACACATATATAAGCAGACGTCTCATGATCAACATGTCTATACATATATAAGCAGAAGTCTCACGATTGACATGTGATTGATTTTGCTCTATCATTTCTAGTAAATATTTTCTCGGTTACTTCAACTGTGATTTTATAATAGTATTCCTAACAAATTATTTTTTTCAGCTACTTCAACTATGATTTTACTGTATCACCTAATCAATTATTTAAGTCGTGTAATTATAAGAATAAGGATAAAATAAATATAAAATGATAAATTAAGACTTTCTTTTTAAACTTGACAAATAAAATTAAATAACAATTTTAATATCTTTTGAAGATTATATTTGTGTAAAAAAGAAAGTATTTTTTAAAAAAATATAATATAAATAAACTAAAAAGTTTATGTATATTACTTAAAATGGTGTAAAAAGTACTATAAGTTATAATAATTATCAATTTAAAATTTAAAATATATATATTAAAAAAATTAAATACTTCTGCATTATTCAAAATTTATGTAAAATGTATTATACAAAAACCCAATGTAACTTTACCTACACTAAGAATCTTGGCAACCCGGAGAAAAACAAAAACAAACAATTACTTCAAATTCGATAATGAAATCTTCGATAAAACTCTTTCTCCCTCCCCGCCCCTCTTGGTTTTCCTGTTTGCTATCTCTTCTTTTCCTCTTTCCATTTGATCACTCTGTTCTTTTCTTCTCTTCTTTTTTTTAGGGTGCTACACGTAGCAATCTCTCTCCTAACACTAATGAACAAACATATACTTGTTAATTAGCTAACATAGTTATAATTTAAGTGAATTATCGCTTGTAGCAAACATCTAGTTATAATTATAGTTTAAGTTTTGTATAATTTGTGTAATTTATATAAATATTATGTATAATTATACAAAAGTTATATGCGAATCAAATTGTATACCAAAATATACAAACATTGTGAATTATATAGCGAATTATGTAAATGTTTTTTATGAATTATATAGCGAAATATACAAACATTATATAATAATTGTGAATTGTATAGCAAATTATACAAATATATATAAATGCTGAATGAATTATATAAACGTTGTTATAACTATAATTATAAAATATAATCACCTAAAATATATGAAAAAATGAAACAAATGTAATAGTTTTAGATGATACATTATACTGAGCCACCCTAATCCATGCACTAGAAAACGAAAAAGCCAATTTAGTTGTCCAGTGGTGATTTTTTTGGCTTAGGAGCCATGCTTGCATCGGTTTTCTTTTCCAAGCGTAAATGCAACGATAGCGTTTTGGCTTACGCTTAAACACTTCAAGATTAAAAGACATTTTGATATATTTAACTTATTTTTAATTTAAAAATATAAAATTTATGTCAAATTAAAATTGAATAAACAAATGAAAATGGAGGGATCCCTATAACAAACAATTTCAAATTTGAATGTCCTGCCCTTGGCAGTTTATTGATAGGCATAACAATCACCAGGAGTTTCTCCTTTCAAAAAACATGCATCTTTCTTACCAAATGACTAGATGGACAATTTCCTATGCATGTCATAGTTATTCGCCACAAACAAGATATGTCAAAACGTCGTATTTGATATGAATTATTACCTACCAAGTTAGCTTCCAAAATTGGAAATTGAGATTTTTTGGGAGCCGGAGATCAAAATAAAAAAAATCAACAGAGGTTATATTTTACTAAGTATGTTATTATCGTTGCATGTTCAACCCTATTAAAGTTGGATCCTATTATTGACTTATTATAGTAATAAAATTATATAATTTCCATCACTTTCTTCATTGATTTATATTTAGATGCATAAGATCTAATTATGTCTCTTTCCAAATATTTTGCCTTTTTTCACAAAATTGCATTTCTTCTTAATCACACAGGCAATTTTTGACCCCATTATGATTTAATTCAATCATTCATAATTTCCTATCACTATTACTTGGAGAATTGCCACAAACACTAGGCTATAAAAAAGTCGATAATTGTAGCTTAAAAAGCAATTATTTTCATTACAATCATGGAATATAAGAAAGAGACAAAGAAAATGTCATTTTCTCTTCTTTAAACTCTTGTGTTATAGAAAATATATATATAAGAAATTTGATTCTCAAATACTATTATTTTGACGATCTCAAGTCTTGTGAATTAAATAATCATTGGTAAAGAGTGTTTTCTTCCGTATAATAACAATATTACTCCAATGTCTCAAAGGCTTTCGCCCATTGCGGGGTAAGAGGGTCGAATGTACGCAGTCTGATCCCTATATTTAAAAACATAGGGCAACTGTTTTCAGATGACCCATGATGAGCGTCGAAAGTTGCATTGACTAACTGTTACTTCACAATTGAAAGAAGCACAGACAGTTTAAAAAGTCATTTTGCTTTATTCCATCATATTTCAAAGCGAAAAAATAATAAATCTTTGATTCCATCGAAGTTTTCTTTCATATAAAGAATGCAAAATTCGAATTAGATTAATAACCATCGAGCAATACAAGAAGAGAAATTTTTAAAATCAAGAAGTAATAAAAATTAATTTGTTTATGTAAGTGATATAATCATAATTGCTCGACAACAAAGTATATTTATTATAATAAGAAACAATAAACTAGGGTGGATCATGATCAACTTGTTGAATACTTCAAATCCTAGTCTAGCTTAATTTATACAAAAATGTTTCAAGATTCCAATTCTTTTAATTTAAATCACAAGGATATTATATAGTATAAATACAAAATAGTTTTTCTTTGTTATACAATACATGTTGGTAGAATAGTCCATCAGTGGAAAATATAAAAATTCCTTTGCCAGACTTTTTTTTTTTCCTTTAAAATTCTCTTGGGGGTTCAAGTAATATATTAAAAGAATAATAACATCTATGTATTTTAGTCCTCATTGACACGATTTATTTAGAATTGCATCTCATTGCCAAACCATTCAAAGTGATTGTTATTTTTATTGTATTTATATATTTTTTTATTTTATTTAATATAGTATTTTTTTGGTATGTTTTTCAAAAAATATTATTTTATTTTAATTGAAAATAATTTAACTTTAAAATTTCTCTTTTATTCTTAATGAAGTGAATCCTAATCACACAAATTTCTCAGAATGATTTTACACCACAAATTTTAAAAATCATACTTTTTTGTTAAACACCGTATGAAGTCAAATGGTGTCATATAAAATGGGACGAGGGGAGTATTATTATTGCTTTCCATCTTAGTCGTTTTCTTTCATATCTAGTATCTTCTGCTTTGGGGTCTGATATTTTTTTAAATGAGGATCTTTTGAAAATAGTTATATATGGTACAGTAATAACTTGATTTTTTTTAGTTTTTCATGCATTTTATTTTAGAATCAAAGTAGTCAAA
>JAOTQJ010000007.1:2491598-2505595 GCA_025642045.1 Solanum sejunctum
TATCCCTGTATCGCGCTAGCTTAGGATCTTCATATTGCCTTTGCTTAATCTCGGCTACAATAGAAGGTTTGACTATGGCATTCATCAAAATAAAAGGACACTATACATTATTAAATATGCAATTTCAAACAAAGTGTAAAAGATTTTAACGAATTTTCTATCCCTCTCTTTCAATTTTACTTGTTTTTGTTTCATTTTTTGAGGTTAATTTAACTAAATTTTAAGCCTAAATTGAATATTTGAAATATAAAATTTACATAGTTAAAAACTATAAGAAAAATACTATAAGTTGCAATATTAATATGATGAAAAAGTATATATTAAAATATTAATCAAAATTTATATAATTTGATCTCTACAAGTGCAATAGTGACAAGTAAAAATAAATAGAAAGATTAATTTTTTTCAATATTTATAAAAACAAGAATTATATTCCACCTCAGATGGAGCCCACTGGTTTCACAGGTGTCTTTTCCAAAAATGTTACCCAAAATAAAAAATATAAAAAGGCAAAAATTCTCTCATTTTCTTTTTGTTCACGAGAGATATAGCTCTCTGGTTTTTTTCCTTCCATTTTCTTCTTCCAATGATATAAAAAAAAAAATCCAAAAAAATCAACCACCGCCGTACTCGAGTCGCCGCCCACAGACATGTATCGGAGTCGGTCGGCGCGATCCTCGTCACTCCGTGAGCCGGAAACTCGACTCTGTGAGTCCGACAAAATTGAAGGTGCCGGTAGCTGGGATGCCATTGAATGGACCAAAATCGATGTAATTAATTTTACTTCTCTTAGGTTTTTTTTTTCTTTCAATTCAGTTGATGAATTCCATTAATGTGTGTTGATTCCTGCTTACATTTTTTTAATCGAATGCGGAATTTGTTTTTTTTGGGGTGATTGATACGTGCAGCCTGTTTCGAGGTCGATTCCTGCTGGAGTTAAACAGTTTTTGTTGGAAGCCGAGCATGTTATAGTAGAGGTAATGCTATATCTTTTTTTTTTTTCGGTAAACAGCGTCTCTCTGAGCGTGGTAAGTCTGTCTACATTTTATACTCCCGGACCCACTTGTGGGGTTTCACTTGTTGTTGTGTGTATGTGTAGTGCATTTTCAATGTTTGTGTTCCCAGACAATGAAATGAGGACTCTAGTGATTATTCCTGTGTAATTATAGTACAGAATACGGATGATTCTTTTGTAAATAAATTTGCAAGGAAATGATTATAGGATAATTTGTAGTGTTATTAAAAAACACAGAGAATTGATGAAATGGAGGAGGCGCGTGCGCTTCAAAAAAGTGTGGCTTGAAAGAATGATATCCAGAGTGGTGGTTCTTTGAATCTCAACTTTGAGGAATTGGATTAACATTTACCATGTTATGTATTGGATGCTGAAAGTAGTTAGTTTTACTGTAATGTGATTATTAGGCACTAAATTTGATTGTGTCTTTTCACACTCTCTACATATACTCTGAGCATTTCTGATCATGATTTAGATAATTCCGAGATGCAAGAAAACATGTTTATCGTGGTATGAGGTGATGTGAGCTAACTTAAGAATGCTTGTAGGCAAGCTACCCTCTTTTGCCTTTTAGGGTTATAAAATTGGTCTAAACTCTGTTGTATTTGAAGCTTTCTCATTTCTTAACTGCTTACAGAAAATAAAGTATCATATGCAGATGATATGTTGTTTCCTTTGTTTGTCGGGGTGGGGGTTCCATGTCTCTCTATGTTTCTTATTATTGAAAAATAAAATCTGGTCCTTAGTTGCAAATATAGGGATTTATCAAATACAGAAAACCTACGTGTACACAAGGAGAGTATGTTATACAACCAAAAATGGAGCAATTTGGAGATTAACAAAGATGTTTGTATGGTTGGCTAGGTGTGTGATCTTTGTTAAAAGTTGACAGTTCACGGACTTTAAAGGGTTTACTACGATTAAACAACCACCTTATGAATTGTGTATGTGTCCCTGTGATTTTTGGATTGGATTAAGTAGCGATTGAGAATAGTGGCTTAGATTTTACTTTTCCCTAGAAGGCGGCATCTCCTTCCAAGGGAACTTAGTACTTAGGTGAGGGGTTCTGATCTTAGAAGCTTTTATTCCAGTCCCACGTAGGAACTGGTCTCCTAACTTTAACTAAAAAAGCTGCCTTTTAACTCGAGCTTGCTTGGATTGACTTTTCATTTTTGACTTGTAGGTCAAAAGTCATAAGTTAGAAATTCTAACTTATGAGTTTTGGCTTATTTTTAACATTTTAGCTTAAAACTGAATACTTATAAGCACTTTTTTAACTCACCCAAACATTCCAGAAGTGCTTAAAAGCTATTTTGGCTTAAAAGCACTTAAAATAAGCCAATCCAAACGTGCTCTAGGTAATATCCCAAGGGCCTAACCATTATTCTTTTTCTTTTTCGATTTAGTTATTGACTTGTATCTGTAGCTTTTGGACAAGAATGTGATTGAACTATTCTTTCTTCCTTTTTTGTTTTGCTGAAATCTTTGATGATTCTGAGCCTTTCAGATTCTCTTCAGCTTAAGAAATTTTTATATTTTAATCATTATCAAGAAAAGAAATTATTATATTTTAATCGATGTTTCTTGAAGTATATTTAGCCAATTATGTAAAATAAAGTCTACCTTTAGTAAATTATGTTTAAGGGTAAGTAGTGATTGAGCAATATTTCATCCTTCCAAATCCAAAGGCCTTACATTTAATGAGAAACCATGAAGGAAGTCAGTGAAGTCCTCAGCTTGTTGTTTCAAACAAGATGCTGACAGTTTATTTCTGAATTTTCTATCTTTAGAAGCATTATTATCTAATGCATAAAATACAAAATATGATTCACCTCACATACACTTCTATTTAATATTTTTCCTGATTTATTGGGAAGGCAGGATGCTGGCTGCTGAGGGTGTTTAATTTTTTTTTTTAAATTAGTTTATGTGTTGATTTCATTGATAGCTACTGAATATCTTGTTTGATTCTTTCTTATGATTGTTTGGTTATTTATCTCCTCATGAGCTTCTTAATAGGGTTTATCTAGATCATGAAGATGTATTGTCTTGGAACAAATTTTTCTGAAGTTATTCATAAAATGCCTCTCTACTAAATCCTCAACTTGATCCCATAGAGGCTTTCATTAGTTTCTATTCTCTTCAGTTACCACAATTTTGAGTTGACACAAGTCTCAAGGTTAGCTGATTTTTTCCAGGGTTATGGGGTAGTTCTTGTCAACACTGATGAGGCTGGAACCTTATACGTTACTAATTTTCGCCTCCTTTTCTTGGTAAGTAATGCATGCGGTTCTCATTTTTTATATCTGCTGCTGTATATGGCCAAGATCCTGTATTTGCATGCATTCTGGATATGGAAGTTCTCTTTTGTAAATCTATGCTAGTGAAATTGTCCTCTCATAGTGCAAATTCATTTATATAATATTATAATGTCAGAAACATCGTCTCTACCTTCACAAGGTAGGGGTAAGGTTGCATATGCACCATCCTTGCGCTCGCTTGTGGGATTACATTGGATATGTTATTGTTGTATAATATTGTGACAATTTATAAGGCAATAATATCTGAAGGTCTAATGTCAATCGTGATAGCCATACTGATGAGGTATTTAGATTGTTAAAATTTGGAAATTCTTATGTCTTATCTATCTTTATTTTGGATGCATGCGCCTTGATTTTTAAAAAAATATCTTTATCTTCTTTTCTCTACAGTGCGTCAACTTAATGCGATGTAGTTACCTTTTTTTTTGATGAAGTAAAAGATTTTATATAATCGGCATCAAGATGCAATACCTACAAAAGAGGAAAGTAAAGTCAGCTTGGTATAAAGTGAGCTTGGTACAAAAAGTGCTAAGCTAGCAAAAGAGCTGACAAAATCCAAAAAGTTAATAGGTCTATCTACAGGGTCTACTAAATCTGCTAACTGTATACTACATTGCTCGAACTCTCCAAAGTTGTTACCGCACCTGTGTTGTATACTCCAAGTGCAACTACTTTTGGAGCATCCGACATGCACTCACCGACATTTTTGAATAGTCCGAGCAACATAGACTATAGGCTATATAACCATAAAGGACATCTAACTTTAAGAATATGACGTATGACGAGGAGTTGATAACCCATTAAAACATCTGCGGTTCCTCTCTGTCTTGACACACCAACTTTTCATTGGTTGTCTATGTCTTCATGTTCAGGATTGCTTGTTTGCAGTACTTACATGATTGACCATAGATTTTACCTCCAAATAGAAAAAGGAAATCAATAAAAGACATTAAAGAAGTTTCTCGATTTCTGAAGCTTTCTCTGGGGTCAAGCAGGACTAGCTGTCAGTTATCTTAGCCTTCCTATACACCCAAGGATATGACCTAATGTCTGCATATAATGGTCCCAAAGTAGCACACATGTCATTATCAGTCAGGAAAAAAGCAATTTTAGCACCTGCAAACAAAGAAGTAACTAAGATAATGAAGCTTCTAGAAAAAGGGAAAAAAAAAAAGGAGTTTGAGACAGAGAGAGCAGAAGACAAAGAAGAATAGTCGAATCAGAAGCTAATCTAATTGCAGCAATGCAAAAAGATGAAGACTTGAGAACATACTAACAAAGAAGACGAGGTTGAAAGCAGAATATGAATAAGAACAGCACACTAGTCACGAGCTCATCTGGCTCCTTTAAGAAAAGGGCAAGCTCATGAAAAGTGGCTTGGACCTCTAGCTGACCTAAGGATAGATAATCAATTCCTTAGGGGTCATTCCGTATGGGGGATAAGGTGGGATATCCCGAGATTAAACCTGGATCAAATTATATTTTGTTTGGTAGACGGTATAAATTTGTCCTAGGATGCTTTATATACCACCTACCAAATGCACGATAAATTTTATCCTGGGATATTCTCACTCATCCCATCCAACTTGGGATTATTTTATGTCATCTCCCAGATGAGATAAGTTAGTCCCATGATTATTTAGTCCTGTACTAAACGACCCGTAACAGTATCAAGACTAATTTCCACGAACTTGACATGAATTTCAAATAGCCGAGCCCATAAGATGCCTTTTTTCCCTCTTGGCCTGCTTGTTTGTTCAGAAAATAATTCTCCAATTTTCCTGGAAATCTAGGCAAGGGCAGTTTCTTTTTGCTGGTAATTTCAGAAACATTGTCTTGAAATAAGACTGCAAACAGAGGTTTCAAGATGTATCCTAATGGAGATGTTTCTACCCTCTTGCCAATGACTATTTTCCTGTTTGTGGTGTTGGTGATTTGGCTTGTTGGGGTGTGTGTCTTGTGATGTTCAGATGGTATTTTGACATTCTGTGGTTTTGGTGGTAGTTTGAAAATTCCTGCTGAGACCATTGAGAGATATTGGTCTTACTCTTAAAATTTGCTTTCCAAACTGCCTCGAGTACTTTTGGCATGCATGCTGCATGCTTGGTGACATACATGACTTACATTAAATGTTTTTGCAGTTTCGCAATTTTCTTCATACCTTCTTCTGCTTTCTGCTATTTTGTACTGAATTGAATGTTGTTTCTCTTTGTATTATCTAGAGTGAAGGGTCTAGAGATATCATTGCAATTGGCACAATACCGCTGGCAACCATTGAAAAGTTCCAGAAAATTGTAGGTTTGCTTTTGTTTCATCTTATGATCCAGTATTCAACAGTTATATTGTCTCTCTCTCTCTCTCTTTTTATTTTGGGATAAAGGTGGTGTCCGGTCAACTTTTGCACACTTCAATTAGTCTACCACATATATGTTTTTACAGAAGTTTAGCTTTATGGGAAGAAATCACCTAGCTTTTTCCCCCCCTACATAAATTTGAACCTTGGTCTTTCACAGCCCATTCTACAATCAGTAATATGTAACCCTTTCCTATGTTGGTCTAGTCTGTCTATAATTCTTTCTTTTCCTGATACCCAGGTTGTGAAGCTTCCATCTGGTCCACGTCAACCTGAGAAGACTGGATCACAGCGATTGCTTCAGATCATTGGTATGTCATTACATGAAGTCACTGTCTTCATCCTTGGAGAATATGTTATTGTAAGATATTCTGAAAAGGGTAATTAAATTCATGTATTTTTTCAGGCAAAGATATGAGAATCATCGTCTTTGGTTTTCGTGCTCGAACCAAGCAGGTGAGCGCAGAGAACCCATGTGCTGATTTTTTATCTCTTTTTTCTTCTGTAGATGCTTTAGGCTTCATTAAGATGATCTGTTCATTAACATATTTGCTTTGTTATCTATTCTTTGCGGCTCTGTGTGTGTGTGTGTTAGGGGGGGGGGGCGTGTCCATGAAATTCCAGCTGCTTTATGTGGCTTGAACTTGCAGACGGAGTTCTTCAACAATAGCATGAGAGTTTCCAATTTCTCTTCTTGACTGCGGGTTTGAGTTTTTGTCCTCTTGAATAAATTTTGTTTACTATTACTGATATGATGGGTGTTTCACCAAGTACAATGCCTTGAGAAACTCAGGTGGAAAAGTGAGTGAATAAAATTTGATAATATAATGAGTTAGAGATTGCTGCAACAGTTAGAAATACCCAGATTCTTTGTACATCTCTGGTTTATTTGGTAGTGTGATGTTAAACAAATCTGTGGAACATGTTCCTCTGTATCCTTGGAGTCAGTTGGGTAATGCCTAAGTCTTCTATGGATTTACTCAACTGCTGGAAAGGTGTTGGCAGCAGAGGAGCCACCGAAGACTGGTGTAGATCCATCCCAGCTTGTGTCTGGTGGACAGTGGAAGGAGAGAAATTTAAGATGCTTTGAGGGCAAAGGGACCAACAGCCAGAAGATTAGAGTCTAATGCCTTAGTTTACTTTATTTTTGGAGTAAACATGATATGGTAGGGAATACAGTAGACATAGTTGACTTCATTGGTAACTTGTAATGTTTTGTTTTGTTGCGTAGTCCTCTCTGAGGAAGAGCGCACACCATGTGTGGGTTGTAAAATGTTCTGCTTCATCTGTTGTAGATGAGCATTTTGTGAATACAAAGTTACCTTTTTCTCAGGAAAAAAAAATTAAAATTTTGGTGCTTAATTAGAAAGACAATAGATAGCAACTTCACTAATTACCGGTAATACTTAATTAGAAAGACAACAAATAGCAACTTTACTAATTACTGGTAACTTTCCTCATTTGGGAAGAAATATTTCGTGATGACCTCCTGTACAATGACTTGCCTTTGTATTATTCGTAACCAATTCAGTATGAGTTCTTTGCTCTACTTTATTGTCCTTTCAACAGTACCTGGGGTTTATAAAATTTAGAGGTACTTATTTAGTGTTCCGTCAGTTACTTAGTTGTGAAAATACATAAAATTCTCATCACACATGCTGTTCCTTGTTTATGCTTTGTCCCTTAAAGTAATTTTTTATATTGTCATATTGAAGTCGAGTTTGTTCACTTTTCCTTGATTCTTTCCTTAGTGATCTTCATTCCAAAAAACGAAAAACAAACTCAGGTCTTATGTCTTTGTTGTTTTTCTCCATTCCACCGATTTTGACATGCAAGAATTTTGTGTCAATACACACAATGGTGAAATCTTGTCGGAGATCCTATGCTTATGCGGCTTTAGGTCTTTAGTTCCGGCTGCAGGTAAGTGAAAGTGCCTGGCATGTCAAGTTTCTATTAGCCATGCAGCACATCATCCCTATCCCTGTCATGTCCTCTCTATTACATAAACAATACATTTCACTTTATTGCTTTAACCATTACATCCACATCACCTGACATGTCAAGTTAAGAATTGATTTTAACTAACTTGTCTTACGATAAGTCCATGTAAGCTGACCCGACCAATCAAGTCAGCAACAACCAGTAATCATTGCCATGACATCATCCGGCCACACCATTGTTCTGTGTTATGTGATTGGTGAAGTCAGCATCCACATAAGCTGACATGTCATGTCTCCAGTTTACATTAATGCAACAAGTATTCCATGCCAGCCAATATGTCAAGTCAAGTCAATTTATGTGGTTACTGGTCCACATTACCATATCATCTTGTCATTAAGTCAGTCTAGCATACAAAATCTAGTCAATCAACGACAACAACATGTCTAGTGAAATCCCACACGCGGGGTCCGGGGTGGAGTTCTGGCCAGTCAAGAACTCATATGTTCAAAAAATTCATTTTGTTGATATGAAAATGTTGAGATGGATGTAGACATTTCAGGAGCTACAAGATCAGGAATGAGGTTAACCGGGAGAATATGGGAGTGGCCTTTGTGGCAGAGAAGATGAGAGAAGCGAGACTAAGATGGTTTTGAGCATGTGCAAAGGAGGTGTACTAACGCCGAGGTGTGAAAGGCTTGTTGTAGGGGTCCTAGAGGGGTAGAGGTACACCGAAAAAGTATTGGAGAGAGGTGACTAGATAGAACATACGCACAATTTCATATTACCAAAGACATGCCTCTAGATAGGAAGGAGTGGAGGTCACTTATTAGGGTAGAAGGTTATTAGGGATAGAGTGTTGTCTTGCATCAGTCTAAGCTTGTTAGTGCATGTCTTAGTACTAGTCGTACTCTTGTAGTTCTTTGCATATGTTGTTTATTATGTTTCGATTATCATACTATTTTGTTATTGTTTCTTTCTTGTAGACTTTACACTGTTTTTCTTGTTTACGACTATGCTTTTTTCAATCTGTTCTCCTTCCTTGGATTTGATGCACTTGAGTAGAGAGTCATTTGAGAGCAGACTTTCTACCTTTACGAGGTAGTGATAAGTCGCATATACTTTACCTTCCTCAAACCCAACTTAGTAGGATTCATTGGGTATGCTGTGGTGGTGGTCGTGGCCTAGGGAGAGTAAGAGTTCGCAAGACTTACACTACTTCAGGGAGGTAGTGAGTCTGTTTTCAAAGGACCCTCAGTTCGAGTGCATTAAATTCAAGTATAACGAAGATGAATAACAATGAAAAAAATATAACATTATAAGAGAAGTAGTGCAAAGCCTATAAAAAAAGAATAAGAAGAATAACAAAATAGTGCAATAATTAAAATACAATAAACAGATGATAATAGATATTAAAAACAAGAACTACAAGAGTACGACTCGTACAACGACATACCCCAACATGTATGAACCCTCGATAATCAAGACAACACTCTGCTACCTACTAACGTTCTACTCTAATACGTGGCAGCTACACCCTCCTATCTAAGGTCATGTCTTTTAGTAATATAAAGTTGTGTCATGTCATGTCTAATCACCTCTCCCAAATGCTTCTTTCTCTTACTTCTACCTTTTCTCGACCCACTTTATCCAACCTCTTGCACTTCCTCACTGGAGCGTTTGTTCTATTTTCTTTCATATATCCAATCATCTTAATCTCGCTTCCCTCATCTCGTCCACTACGGAGGCCACTCCTACCTTAGCCCGAATAACCTCTCTTTTAATCTTATTGCTTTTAGTATGCCCACACATTCATTTCGGCATCCTCATTTCCGCAATATTTATTTTCTGAATGTGGGAATTCCTGACTGGCCAACACTTTGTCCCATACAACGACGTCAATCTAACCACCAGTCTATAAAACTTCTAATTTTGGTGGTACCTTTTAATACAAGACTCCGGAGGCAAGCCTCCATATCACACTTATATGATGTATGATATCATCATCGATGTTCCCAGTTTCCTAAATTATAGACCCAAGACACTTGAAATTATCTTTTTTGTGAATAGCACGTGTGTCGAGCTTCACTTCCATGCCTTCCTAGTTCATTGCATCATTTAATTAGCACTCTAAATACTTTGTTTTGATGCTCTCAACCTAAACCATTTGGACTCCAGAGTTTGTCTCCATACCTCCAGCCTATCATTAACTCTATTGTGTGTTTTTCAATCAATACTATGTTATCCACGAATAACATACGCTGAAGCACCTCGTTTTGAATGTACCACACGATTCATTCATCACCGAGGCAAACAGAAACGGGTTAAGAATTGATCCCTGGTGCAACCCTTTCTCAAACGAGAAGTGCTTTATCATTCCACTGTTCTTATTCGAGTGTTTGCTCCATTATAGTTGTCCTTATCGCCTTAATGTAAGTCAGTGGTACACCTCTAACCTCCTCCAGGCATCTCTGGAGGACTTCTCTCGAAACTTTTCTTTGATTATCGAGAAACCCATTTGTAGCTTGCCCTTGGGCCAATGATAATCCTCTAAACTCAGTGGATAACGGGCCCGCACCTCTACCCTTCTCCACTTAAATACTAGGTTTCCTTTTGCACGGTGTGAGACTTGAAGCCTTTTTAAGGTCAATATGAACATGATATGTAAGTTGTTCTTCCTTTCCTGATATTCCTCCACCCCTCCTCTCCCTCATCTCCACCACTCTCTCCCAAACTTTCAGCGGCTTAGCAACTTTATATCCCCGTATTTGTTTTTTGAAATAAGGGTAACTTTGTATTTACAAAAAATTCATATTCCAAGAATGATATCCCTGTATTTGTTGCAATTTTGGATATCACCCTTGTTCTTGTACAACGGAACCATTATACTCCACTTCCATTCTTCGGGCATTTTTCCCATCTTAAAAATGACGTCAAACAAACTAGAATGAATGTGCTTGCCAGGAAAGTTAATTTTTTTCCTTCATTTTTTGATGCCTTCTATTCGTATTTTTGAAGTCTATTCATCAAGTTCTTTCTGAAATCCAATAATCAAGTACATGTTTGGTTAGCTTGGAGCGTTGATATGTATATGGTCTAGCTCGAGTCTGTTTATCAGAGTTGTATAGGATGCTGAGAAGCTCTAGGTTAGTTGTATTGTGTATTTCATAATGGTTGTATTATAATTTTGATAATTATTGAACTATTTTATTCAGGAAACTTTCTCCGTAATTTCTTTGTTTTAAAGAAATTCTGTTTATAAAATCCTATCATATGTTTGTAACCAACATTCTTAGGAGTAATATTTTAAAGTATTTGCTTGTTTCTGCATATTAATTAATTACTTTTACAAAAAAAGTGTACATTCATCACGAATTCTCCCTTTCTTTTCTCTTGTTTCACGTGTAGTAATGTTGAGTTACTATTTTAACTTCGGTGATAGCTGCCACCAGATCTGTTCCAAAAAGATAAAACTTATGCAGGATGAAAGGGTATTTGTTGAGGACCTTATCTCACTTGTGTTGGCTTTAGTAGTTGTTAACACCTCCATATATACTATTAAAATGCATTGATCCATAGTAGGATTAATGTTCGCTGAAACTGGACAGTAATCTGATACTTCTATGTTTGGCATAACAAAGTCATGTGGACTCTTTATTTCACAAGCTTGTCCTAACTTCTGCCAAAACAACTGCACACATTTTGCTCACAAGCTCTTCTTGTGGTTTCCCAGAGGCGTGCTGTCTATGATGCATTGTTACGGTGTACAAGGCCTGCAAGGTTGTGGGATCTATATGCATTTGCTGGTGGCCTGTCCAGGTTTAGTAACACAAATCCCAAAGTAAGGTTGTTGAATGAGTATTGCCGACTTCTTGGAATGGGATTTTATCAAGCTTCTATCCGTGCTATTGAAGATGGGGCATTCACACTCTCAAATGAGTGGTGGCGTATTAGCAGTGTCAACTCTAATTACACAATGTCCCCTACTTATCCATTTGCTCTACTCTTACCAAAGTCCATAAGGTAAAGTTTTGTCTTTTGTTCTGCCACATTTCTTGGGTTAAGTGATTATTATTATGGTATTTCCCTAATGACTTCTTGTTCTGCGTACTTTAGTGATGACAAAGTGCTGCAGGCTTGTACATTCCGTGCACGGTGTAGGCTTCCATCCATAACCTGGTGTGATAGAGGTGTGCCTTAATGTTGTTCTTTGTTCTCATTTATATTGATCTTGTTAGGCCATTGCTTATGTTTTGCATCTGTTAGGAACTGGGGCTGTTCTTGCACGATCTTCTCAACCTCTAGTTGGACTCATGATGAATATGAGAAGGTTATTCAAAATTATATGATTCCTTTTCTTTTATGAATTATTTATATTAGATTTGTTCTGGTGAAGAAATAAGCAGGCTGTTAAAAATTTGTAGTGATCTCTGTTTCCTTGAGCTAATTTTAGAAAGAAATTTATGTGTTCTTTTCTGCAGCAATGCTGATGAGAATCTAGTTGCTGCACTCTGTACTCAAATTGCTGGAGAGAAACGAAGGTTTTCCTTTTACTTCTTCCCTTTTTAAATCATTTAACTTCTACTTACCATTCTAAAAAAAAAAAAAAAAAGAGAATCACTTAACTTCTAGATGTTTCGTGATTAATTTTTTGTTCTTAAGGCTTACAAGTAAATTTATTGGTGTGTGACTAGTTATGAATTTCTTTCAATTCTTTCCTGATCAGGTCATAAAACTACTTCGATTCTTGTTTCTCTTCTTGTTACTGAATTCTTTTTAGATAGATCCCTTTTGATGAGTCACTCACGTGGAGTTCTACAACATAGCTGGCTATCTCTTATTAATTGTATGTGTTCTTTATTTGTCTTCTTAGGAAGCTATATATTGCTGATGCAAGGCCAAGGAAGAATGCTCTAGCAAATGGGGCAATGGGAGGTGGATCAGAGTCATCTGCAAACTATTTTCAATCTGAGGTCTGTTTTAAGTTTTGAGCTGTCTTGTTATGCTGCTATTTCCGTCATAATACTCCATTCGTTCCATTATATATGGACAAACTCTCTTTTTTAGTTTGTCCCCAAAAGAATGACATATATTTGGTAACTCCTCAACTTTAAGCATCTCATTTTACCATTAGTGGCATCCTTTTGTAGCCATAGAAATGGCATGGCATGGCATGGTTAAGACCATATGATCTGAGAGTACTTTTAGCTGTGTGTGAAAAATCTTTCTTGTTTCTTCAACTCTATATCCAGTCAAAAAACTAAATATAAAATGCAGCAGATTAGTATATTTTTCCCTTTTTTTTTCTTGAGACTTATGTTGCTTGATTTGCATGCCTTTTCAGATTGTTTTCTTTGGCATCGATAATATACATGCGATGAGGGAGAGTTTTGGTCGGCTTAGAGAATATGTAGATACTTATGGGACTACTTCTTCAGATGGGACGTCATCTTTCCTGGTATGCCGCTAGTTTATCTGGTACTATTTTCCCGTTTTTCTTCTCTTATAATGATCTATGGTGTCAGTATTTAGTGACCCAACCAGAAGATACCTCATAGGTAAGGATCTAAGAAAAATTATGGGGAGCATCTGTCCTTCTGACACAGTGAATTTCTCTCTTTTTTCTGGGATGTGGGGGGACTTGGTGCCAGGAGGAGAATGAGCAAAGGCGGGACAGTGATGTTAAGCTAATGCTATCAATTGTTTATCTGCTTTTGCAGAGGCATGGTGGATGGAGTTGGGGCGGAGGCAATCTCAGCAGTATGTCTGCTTCAGTTTCTACTCTGGGGGATACTGGGTGGTTAATACATGTCCAAACTGTCCTGGCTGGTTCTGCTTGGATTGCTGCACGAGTTGCACTAGAATCAGCTTCAGTGCTTGTTCATTGCAGGTTTCTTGTCTTCTATATGCATTATTATACTTATAAACAAGGCAATGAATGTCTAAATGGAGAACATTATTAAATGCTTGAGTCCCTTCTATTCATGTTTCTGCTGATTCCTCTTTGGATATTTTATCAGTAATATTCTTATTGGTTGGGACTAAGTTGTAATCACAATAATACGTTTACTTTAGGTCTTACTTTTTCTAAGAGCCTTTTAGTCCTATTTAGCAGAGACCTCCCTTCAGGTTTTGCTTCATAACACTGACATCCCTTGTGTTCTACAGTATTACAGTTACTTGCTTTAATTTCTTTCTATCAATTCTAATAACTCTGTTAATTAATTCATAAATATTATGGCATGTCTAATCTTCCATCAATCTCGGATGGAGCCAAAGATTGACTATTTTTCGGCCTTAGAGTATGATGGAATAAAGCAAAATGGCTCTTTAAACTATCTGCGTTTTTTTCATTTGTGAAGTAGCAGTT
>JAOTQJ010000007.1:2505710-2519638 GCA_025642045.1 Solanum sejunctum
AGGCTGCGTACATTCGCCCCCCCCTCACCCCGCAATGAGCGGGAGCCTTTTGAGGCACTGGGGTATGTTGTTGTTGTAGTTGTTGTATTATGGCATGTCTAAGTTGCCCTTTCTAAAATACGGTTTGCTTAATTAGTATTATGAATGTCTTCTGTGAAATAAAAAAGTAATACACTAGCGCTCCTGGAATGGCATTGATGATCTCATAAGAGCCATTATGGGGAGCTACTGATAGCTTGTTCAGAGGTTAATCAAGGGTTAAGTTTGGTTTTTCATAGCAGAACTTATGAGATTATTCTACTTTTTCTGTGATTGTCATGTATAATATAATGCTTCATACCTTTACTAAACATTTAAGTTGATGTTCCATAGTTTTTCAACCTTTTTAGCGGTACTAATTCTCTTGATGCTTCTCTCAAAGTATTGGAAATTACCTATAGCATCTTACAGGTCAAATCTAATAAATTTATTTTGTCAAAACATGACTAGTGATGAAAAGCAAAACTAGTGGTCGGTCAAACCTGCAAATGAAGGTTTTCCACGACTCCTTCAACTGACAAGTGGTTCAACATAACTTGTGGCATGCAATTATTTTGGCAGTAGCTTTTAGAATGTTTTGTTTTAAATATTTGTGTAGTTCCCTTTTTACTCGAATGGGCAAATGTACATTTATCTGTGGTTTTTGTTTGCAAATTACCAATAAACTTTGCTACCTCATATTTGTTTGTCCGACAGGTGATTTATGGTATGAAGCTCACGTGTTCTGATCTTACCTTTATTTTATTTTAATTGATTGTATGGCTAAAACTTCATTTGAAAGCATTTGAAGGGAGTAGCTCGCATTCTTATTTTTTGAATGCTGTAATTTTATTTTGCAGTGATGGATGGGATAGAACAACACAATTGGTCTCACTTGCCAGCTTGCTACTTGACCCATATTATCGCACAATTAGAGGGTTTCAGGTACTGAGACAGCTTGTTTGGATCTAATCTGCACATGTTACCTGGAATTTACATTTGTAGCCTTACTTTTTGTCACCTTTTTGGAGCGTAAAATACTCCATCCACATTTTACTCCTCATAATGTACTGTCTTTCTGGCCTGGGAAGAAGGATTTAACGTTTTTGTGGTATTCCTACCCCCTGGTATGGACAGCTATTCTAAGTTGCTCGAATGACCTATTACTATCCAGGCACTTGTAGAAAAAGATTGGCTTGCATTTGGTCATCCATTTTCAGATCGTCTGGGAATGCCCAGTATATCTGGAAGTGGCAACATGCCATTTGAATTATCTCGTCAGGCTTCGACTGGGAGTTTACCTTTATCATCCATGCGACAAGGATCAGGAGCAGCCTCACCCCAAGCTCAAAATACATCACATGCACAGAACCAAAGTTCTCCCATTTTTTTGCAGGTACGCCTTTTGGGCGATAAGTCTGCACAGCGGGAAGTTCTATTGTTTGTTTGGGTTAATTTTTTGTATGCCCCGTGCTGCTGCTTCTTCTATTAACCCTTAATTGGTTCTTTTATTTTTTAGCTCTAACTTGGTATACTTGGATGCCCTATGCAGTGGGTTGATTGTATTTCTCAGTTGTTACGGATGTATCCTTTTGCCTTTGAGTTCTCTTCGGTATGTGTCGCTAAAGGTCATGATATATCCAATATGAATAAAAAGATTATGTTTCAGTAAACCGATAAATTATGTCCCGAGAGAAAATAAAGCTTCCCATCTTTCAATTCCAACAATGCAGGCTTTTCTGGTGGATCTTCTGGATTGCATGCTTTCTTGTCGTTTTGGAAACTTTTTGTGCAACAGGTGATCTCATTTTGGAACTACTTTTGTTTTGCACTTTCATTTCTGTACAATTGCTTTTTGTTGAAAAACAGAACTCACACTTAGTTAGAAGTTAAGGTGCTTGTTTGATGAATGAGATCCAGGTCTGATAGAAGGGAATAGAATTAGAGTTAACAACCTGAAGAAGAGGTGTTTAGTTTTGAGGTGTCCTCATACCTGCCATGATAGTTGAACTGGAACATTAGGTTGCTTGTATGTGCATGCTCCTTATTGCATTATCATGAGAATCTCGTTGTTTCTACGTGGCCTGTGTTTTGATATATCATTTTCTCTCAAAATTTTATGCTCTCTTTTGTTTCTTTTGTTCAAGTGAAAAAGTAAATTATATGAAGATAGTATCTAGAAAATAACCTCTTTGTGTGCCACGTGGAGAGGGACATTCGGAAGAATAATGAAATAAAATGGTTATTTAGTAGGGGTGACAATTATTTCATGAAAACATCACCCGCGTAACTCATGCGAGTTTGGATAGGTCAGTGACCCGCCTATTTGCTGACTCAGTCCATTTTAACCTGCGTAATTCCACTCATGTAAAAGTCGCCTGATTGGGCCAAATCACTAACCTGGTAATTTGACACATGGTAAAATTGTTTTACGATGTGTCCAATTAGGTAGAGAATTTCTAGTGCTAGAGACTTAATTTTTAAGATTTGTATGGCAATAAAATTTTTTGGAGAATTTCTAGTGCTAACGGAGCTAATGGATACAGAGGATTCATATGACCAACCCTACTATCTTGAGACTGAGGCGTTGTATTTGTAATTGACTTTAATATCCCCCAAGGTCATGTTTGATCACATCATTTTAGAACTTAGGTTTCTCATTCAACACAAAAGGGTGTGGTCAGTAAAAATTATCCTATATTATGGTGCAAGAATGACAAGATGCAGTACGTACACTCAGAAAAAATAATTTTACCATATTAATCTAACATGAAAAAAAGCCCTTTTGTATCTCTTCTTTTCTTTCTTCATTCATTTTTTTAAAGGGTGGAATCAGGGGGTAGGTTATTATACTTTTATGATCAGGATTTACAGCTATTAAGCACAGTAAGAAACTAAACAACCTCAGTGGTTTTGGGTTTAGGTTGTTTGAACTCCATCGCGGGAAGCTAGGATTTTTACGTCATTTCCTAGTTTTAGTTCACTTCCTCTGACTTTTGTAAATTTCAGCGAGAAGGAAAGAGAGCAAGCTGGTATATCTGATGCTTGTGGATGCCTGTGGATGTATTTAGCTGAACTGAGGACAGCTGAAGGAAGATCTCATGCGCATTACAATCTCTTCTATGACCCACTGAAACATAATGGTCCTCTACTTCCACCAGCGGCAGCTTTAGCTCCAACAGTGTGGCCTCAGTTTCACCTTCGTTGGGCTTGCCCCTCAGAGGCACAAGGTGGGGAAGTTGAGGCCGAATGCAGGAAGCTGACAAGAAAATTCTCTGAGCTGCAAAAGGTAAACTCTCTTTTTTTCCTCTGCTGACTCCTTTCTCCTCCAGCCTCTCGAAAAAGGAAAAAAGAAGGTTTCCAGCTAGAAACTGAAAAGTGCATGGAAACCTAAATATGACATTTTAGTGTTGACAGACAAATTATAATGGTTGACCAAATTTGGCTTGTAGAGTTTCATCATGAGAAGATTAGCTATTATGGAAAAACAATAACTTTGCTATAGAGTCTAGTATAAGATACATGTAACCTACATAATTGACATGCATGGCTTTCTAGCTTCTTTAGTGTTTCCTGTCATTGTTGCCCGACTGTTGCATCTTAATTTTGTCAATTGAAGCTAGAACTTGGTGTGTATCGATAACTACTTCATCCTTCATCAACTGTCTAAAAACAACTTGTACACAGGCCAAAGAAGCAGCAGAAACAAGACTCAATGAAGCAAGTGTCACTGTGGAGTCCTTAGTTGCAGAACTGAGAAATGAGAAACTTGCCAGCACCTCTGCCAGGGATGCTGTAAAAAGAGCAAGCAAAGAAACTGCTACTATAAAGCGTGCAGTACAATCTTTGGGGTTCAATGTCTACTTTACAGCAGATGGAGACTGTAATGTAGGCATCGAAAGGAGCCCAACTGAAATCCCTCAGCGATCTCTCTGCTCAGTTTTTACAAAAGATATAAATGGTTCAGTATCCCACAGTGAGAAAGCAGACCTCTCTGAACCTGTTTCGCTGGTGGAAGATAATGTTTCTGACAATCCTCTCATCCGAATTTGTGAATCGCTGTGCCCGATGCACACTAGAGATGGAGAGTGCCAGTTCCCAAATGCTGGTTGTGCACAGTTTCAGAGCCAATTGGTTGATTTCAAAGCCAACTTTGATGCATTTGATCGGCTCTCTATATATGAGAGTTATTTCGGATCTTAACAAAGGTGGTTTCAACTGAGCTCACTTTTCTTGCATCAAACTTCATTTATATGGTCAGATCTCTTTGTACAGTTGGGAATTTAGTGGAAGCAGTAGGTTTAATTTCTATTTTTGGCAAAAATTACAACAGGCAATTAGACAAGTAGCAGCGAGTACACAGCTTTAAAACATAGTTTCTGTTAGATGAGATGGCCCCGGAACTGTACATGGAGAACTGATTTGAGTTACTATGCAGACCATCAAAACTTAGTTTCTGTTAGATGAGATGGCCCGGGAACCGTACATGGAGAACTGATTGAGTTTCTATGCAGACCATCTGAAAGTTTTGACATGTCGGAGGATTTCACTTGAAGAAGATTCGAACTGATATTGTATGTTTAGGACTCATCAGATTATTTAGACACAATTGAAATGTACATTATGATATAGGCGTTCCTCCTTCATAGTGTCTGTAGGGGTTCTTTCTGCATTCTTGTAAATGACAAATAATTATGAGTCCTGAATAAAACGGTTCCGTTGGTCATCCTCTAATGGTGAGTAGTGTTGTACATTTCTGCTTAAAAACTAGGGCTGTCTACCCGTTGATTTTGCAGTCTTAGTAATAATTCGAACTGATTGTCTCTGCACTGAGCCATTGCACTTTTCTGCGCATGTCATACTTGGAAACTTGGATTTTTATCTACTCATGTTTGTTTGATTGGGATTTGGGAGTATATGGTGGACCACAAGTGTACAACTAGCAGCATCAAATGAACTGTTACGTTTTGTCGTTCATTTACACAAGCTGTTGGAGTTCACAGCTTGGTTATGTGGTTCAGGAGATCAATCATGTGAGAATTTTGGAATCTCTATGTTGGAAATTTTGTATTTGAGCAAGAACCTCGTGGTACAATCTGTCTTCTTTGTTGCCTAACATTTGTTTGAGCTTGTAGCTGGGGCCTTCTCCCTTATTACAAACGCGGAAGGCAAGTGTCATTTTCCGGCTAACTGTGAACAGAGTGAAGGGACCCTTTCCTGTTGTTGGGATATCATGCTGCTCGCAACCGAACGTAAATCAAAACTAATATGGAAAAGTTAGATTTTGTGTTATATCATCGGTTTCCAGAAATAGCTCCTCTCCATAAGGTAATGGTAACGTCTGCGTACATTTTACCCCTTAGATTCTACTTGTAAAATTCAACTGTATCATCGCATAATTGCAGTAATGCAATTTCTCTTCTTTGGTCAACCTGTATTTGAAGGCAACTAATAATTTGACTAAAAGATATTCCAACCTCCCAATATAATGTGGTCAATAGTACCATCTTTTCATCAAAAAGAAACTTTATCAAGTTGAATGAATATATGAGCTTATTAACTCATGCACACATCCACTTGCTTTATCAAGAACGGCTGAAATACAGGTTGACAAAATAGTGCTGATGCTCAATTGATGCAAAGCTTGATTCGAGTTTTTTGCATTTAGTATTGTAAAACCAGAACTGAGTTCAACAATTTACAAGGCTCATATAAAGTCATAATCCTGTCCCCACTAGTGTCGTTCTTTGTTTTCTCTCGTCTTCACGTGTTCCAGAACAAAGGCTACTCTTGCCTAGGAGGAGGTTCTTCATCGGATGGCTTCCTGTTCTGACGCTCCTTCCATCTTGCCCATGCCCACCTTAACACAAAGAACCCTCCGATAGCATAAACCTGATTTTCAGAAACAGTGCAGAAGATTAAGGTGGTAGAATAGAAAAGGCAGCAGCAACTACAACATACTCGGTGAAAATCTCACAAGTATAGCCTGGAAAGGGTGGCGTGTATGCAACCTTACCCTTACCTTATATCGTTAACAAGGTTATTTCTGATAGAAACCCTCAATTCAAGTAAAGCATATCAAAAGAGTAGGAAAAGAAAATACGATAGAGAATAGCAATAACAACAAATAATATGATAATCGAAAGGAAAAAAAACAACATGCAACAATAAAATCCAAGTCTAAGAAAGAAGCAAAAGACCTCCACCTTATTTCAGAAAACATGATTGGTTGTTTGGCTTCATGTATAGGGATTGATTGCTTGTTTAGTCTTGGATTCATCAAAAATCAGGAACAATTGTATCACCTTAAAATTTAAAAGCCATGCGGACCACTCTGAAGGTATATAAATGGTAGTTTCTTCAATGCAATTACTTCTCATAACAATTCTATTGATAAACATCATCTCTGAGCCAAACACTCCCTCGAAATAAATCCTTAGAAACAGGAATAGAGAGGCAGAAACAGAAAAGTAGATGAGAGGGTAAAGTTAATAGTGCATACCGCGAACTATATCTTGAGGATCAACCTGAATGTCATGCAAAATCTTAATGTTTTTGCTCGTCAAAGAGATGAATATTTACAATTTCCTCCTTTTCCTTTCTTTTTGTTACACAATCCATTTAACTACTAATTTCCTCATCATTACAATATATTAAGACGAATAGAACTTGGAACTACACCAATAGAAAGCGAAAAATAAGATCTCGAAATTTGGTCATCAAAGTTAGATCAGGACAGATATAGATCAACCCAGAGGCATATACAAGTTGTGTCCACACATACAGGAGAAGGAAAGCTTACCATAACCACTTCAACTGTCAATATCCTCTACTTCTCTTCTTTTGTTCTCTGATATTGCATCGATATCAGATACAAAATCTTGTATCCAAAGCTTTCACATCATCCTTTTCTCATTGATGTATATATATCCACAACTAGATATTTCATTTACATCTTTCTAATTACACAGCTAATGTTCTGAAACAAACAATGGATGTAATAGATGGTTCCACCGTAGCCCTGGGAAGCGAGTAAACCCCCTTTTAATATCTGACACTAATATCTTTTATTTGTATTCTAACCTAGCTGCTGCTCCTAGTCTGTCTTCTTTATCCCATGTATGATATCAGCAGTACTTTGTTTCAATCAAAGAACCAATGACAAATAGCTGATTAATCAGTTGAGGTACTTAGAGATCTCGATAATTACAATGTTCTTTTCTCTTTCTAGGTCCGCAGAGTGTAAACTGCTCTGAGAAGGTGCTTAAGGTTGGAGAATATAAGTAACTTTCAATACTGTAAACATATTATAAAGTAACTATTTTCCAACAGGTATGGAATGTCATGAAGACTTTTCTGGCAGTAAGAATACATACTTTCTCCTCAGCACTAGTTCTCTTTTGACACAATCTCTCTGAAAACAAAGTTGCACGGGCCAGTACTAGTATCACATGCAAATTGTTGGTTTCTGATAAGAGGTGTCTCATTCCAATTCTCCATCTCTGAGAAGTGAAGGCATAATCTCAACGAAATAATCATTTTTTATTATAGAAAATAATCCATTGATCATCAGAATAAATAGCACAAAGTGCCACTAGATAAGCTCTCTAAAAGTCCTCTTACCATAAATTTGCTTTGATATGATCTCTCAAACCAAATAGTTGAGGTGCTAGTACAAAAGTTTCATAGCACGCGCACCTCCCTCACTTCTCTATCTCTGAGAAGTAAAAGCAGCGCATCTTTGTAAAAGGCAAGCTATTACAAAGAAGCAAATACCCAGAACAGGGTAAAGAATCAAAATTTAGTTGTGACTTTCAAATACTTAAGGATTTCCCAGTAGGCTAAGAATGGCAACTACCTCCACTTACATTCCTGTAAGTTTAAAAATTCAATCCACGAAACAAGAGTTGTCATAAAGGCAAGCTAGCCACATACATGTGCAGATGTGCCCTATGGTCGACTGTAGGTGGTGGAGATTATGAGGGGCAAAAGAACCCTCCAAGTCTTGAATTAGAAAAGAGTGTCGTTGACCTAGTAAAGCATAATTAAGTGGATTGGGTGTGATTATAATTCCTAAAATTACGGGGTAGAGATAGAACTCCGAAAATTCCTAAAAGAATCTATTAACCACTTTAAATTTTTCAAACTTTTAAATTTGAATCACCTCTGTTCGCTTCTCTTCTCTTCATCTTCAGTTTCCCCTCCTCCTCTTCCTCCTCCTTATCATCATCATTTTACATGTAAAAAAATAATCTAACCAATGAAACCCAACAACTAGCGAAGCCGTTCTCTTTTCTCGTCCAATCTCCTCTATTTAGGTGGAAAGAGATTTTCAAACATATGGAGAGGATCATGGAGTAAATCCATTAACTTACTGAAGTAGTTGTCCTACAACTACTAATGAATGCTGGGATATATTCAGCAGTTGTCCACCAACTACTAATGAGTAATGGAACGAATTCAGCAATTGTTCAACAACTCTTGTAGGCAACTATGAAGTTGTTAAAGAAAATTCAGTAGTCAACCAACACAACTATTGTAGTTCCACAACAATTGTTGTTGTTGGATAACAACTGTCGTTGATGTTGTTGTAAGGATTCCAATAGGACAACTACTTACGTTGTTGTTCAACAACTAGATAAGTTAATAGGGAGCTTTGAGTCTTCTTTTGAAGGAAGAGTGACTCAAGTTCTTTTTCTTTGCTACAAGTCACAAATGACACGTATCTAAAAGCCTCCAGAGTTTTTTATTTACACAAAGCTCCTGCCCCCCATCTCATATGCCTCCGCTTCTGCCACTGTCTTTAAACCCACAATAACAGAAATCTCACAACAACAAAGACTCCTCTTTGGGACCACATAACAACAACTTCAATAGTTGTCCAATAACTGGTGTTGGAGCTTGTTGGACAACTTCAGTAAGTTGTAATTATTGAAGTTGTTGGATTTACTGCAGAATCCCCTCCATTGCTTCGAAAATATTTTTCCACAACCAAATGAATGAGGAGGAGAAGATGAATAGAGGAGAGAAATTCAAATTTGAAAATCTAAAAGAGGTAATAAATTTTTTTTTATATATAATTTTTGGAGTTATTAAGTTTTACCCCAAATTTACAGGAATTGTTTACACACCTCAATTCACTGAAGTATGTTTGAGCTAGTTAACATAACTTTCGTTAATTCAAGACTTGGACGGCATTCACCCAAACAGTCTCTAATCACCTTGCACCATTATCCATCCTCCCATTTACAAAACTATTCTTTTAGCCAATAACAGAAAAGTTGTCCATTAATACATTTTAAAACTATAGTTCACCTTCGCTATACACAAATTCTAAATAGCAAACCTTGCAGTCATCTTTAACGCCTGTTTCTGAATAATACTCTACATTGAATAACCCAACTATATGCTTCATGAAAGAATCAAAATTCGTATCTTACATATCCAAAAAGAACATCTCCTCAAAAATAATTAGATTAGTCCTACACGGAAATCAAATTGTTAATTTGACAAATACACACACCAACAACAACATATCCAGTGAAATTTCACAAGTGGGGTTTGGAAAAGGTAAAATGTATAGAGATAGATTGGTTGTTTTCGAAAGACCTTCGTCTCAAAAATATAGAAAATACTAGATATGAAACCAAACGAAATAACATACTCGGTGTCATCCCACAAGAAAGGTCTGGAGAGCATAAGATACATGCAGACCTTACCCTTATCGGGAGCAGAGAGGCCATTTCCGATAAACCGCCGGCTCAAAAAAAGCAGGATATAAAGGAAAATAACGACAGCAAAATATCATGATAAACAAAGCAACTGAACTAACAAGGTAATAGTAAAAATTAAGAATAAGATATTGCATGAGAATCCTTGACCTACTATCCTTCTACACTATCATGTCGTACTAGTTATTGAAATGAATTGGAATTTGTAACAGTCGTACAAAACGTATTTGGGGCATTTCAAAATGGAAAAGAGTGTCAGTAACAGAATACCTGCCACAAAACGATGGGGTTTGTATTGGGTTCAGCCCCTTCTGATTCAAGCTTCAAAGAAGGCAAATCCTGTCGTGGAAACTTCACTACAGCTGGTTTATCCTCATCTTCAACTGAAGCAATTGGTTTGGGGTCGATGGGTTCAATCTTCTTAGTGGGTGGCGGCGGTTTGAAGAGCTGAAGAACACTAGAGATAAATGAGATAATTGGGTTCGTGGGTTTGCTTTGCTGGTCATCCGGAACCGGAATTGAGTCGCCGGAGATTGTTGTTGTTGTGGTGCTGTCCGCCATGGCTAAGTTTTTGGAGGTTTTTGACTTTGGGGAATGGCGTTAGTTACTATATATATCTGTTTTCCTACTCATATAAAAGAGGGAATAGGCAACAATTTGATGATATATTTGTAATTTTGTCTACTATAGTAATTTGAGAATATATGTTTAATTTTTTGATAATTTATTTATTTTAATTTATTTATTTTGTTTTTAGTATTTTATCTATTAATATTTATGAGGGAGTTTCAAGCTACTCAAGCAGGCACCGAGTCGACGTATGTACTTGAGGAGCTTAAGGATAGATATGTAATTTTTGAATGATTATTTTATTCGTTTTGATTTGTCTGTCTTATTTTTAGTGTTTTGGCCTATAAATGGGAGACAGATGACCACAGTCCCGATGTTATTAGCATCGGAGTTGTACTGATCAAATAATCCATGAAATCAACTTTCTTTTATGATAAAATAAATTAAGTTTAAGCGATCATGATATCTTATTGATATTGACCGAGTTAGAGGGGCTACTCAAGTAGGCACCATGGCGACATGCCTGCTTGAGTTAATTGAGGGTATAACTGTAGTTTCTCGATACTAAAAAATACAATATGGATTACGTCGAAGCTATTAGAATTCTTATCCAATCATTATGGACGATTATAGGAAAAATTGTGTAATTTCTATTGAGTGCACTGAATTAGAATGAGAGGTTTACCACCACATCATTGCATGCAAGGAGAGCTCACTCAATTCGCAGATTGATCTGACTCGTAATTCACTTCTGACCCCGTGTTCGATAGTCCGACCATAGTGATGTTAATTGTGATTACATTCATAAGTAGCTTGGTCCATCTTTATTCCATTTCATATATGTATAAGGATCCACATAGCCCTCGATTTATGTGTTATTTATCCATTCCTACATTTTTTATGCCAATACTGGTGACTGGAGATAACTCTCTTCAATTATTCCTTGGATGGGAGGGAGTAGGTCTTGCTTCATATTTGTTAAACATCGTTGAATTCTTAAAAACGTTGCGCGGATCAAACTGAGGCTATTAAAATATTTCCCAGGTCATTATAGACAATTCTATAAACACTTTGCATGAAAACTGATGAGAAGCCATATCGTCCAAAAATTCATAAATCAATACACACGAAAAACAAAAAAAAAAATCACCTAATTCCTATTGAGTGGCTCATCGATTCTTTAAAAAACAACATGAATCAAGCTATGACCATTAATGTTCTTGTCTGGGTCATTACGAATTATTTTATAAAAATTTAGCAAAAAAATTGATCAAAACTCATACCGCCAAAAAGTTCATAGGCGTATGTTTGAGAACGGAGAAAATTATCTAATTCCTATAAATTTGCTCCTAAATGCTAAAATATGAAGTGCAAATCATTCTGAGCCTAATGATATTCTTTCCCAGGTCATTACGAATGACTCAATAAATATTTTGAGGAAAAATTGATTGAAAGTGATACTACAAAGTAAATTATGGGTTAACACACATGAAAAATGAAGAAAATAACCTAATTCTCACTAAGTGGTCCCTAAATGCTAAAAAATGCAGTACGGATACGGCCAAGGCTATTGTAGTTCTTTCTCAAGTCATTACGAATGAATCTATAAAGTTGCTTTGAAAAAATTAATCAAAAGTCATACCACTAAAAAATTTATAGGCTAACACACATGAAAAATAGAGAAAATTACTTAATTCCTGTTGAATGACCCATAAGTACTAAATAGCAAAGCGTGAATTAGGCCGAGACTATTGGAATTCATCTCCAAGAATGAACAATTCTGAAAAAATTAATTGAAAGTCATATCATCAAAAATTCATTAGCTAACACACATGAAAAACAAAGAAAATCAGTTAATTCTTGTTGAGTGACTCATAAATGTAAAAAAAAAAAGTGTAAATTAGGCGAAGATTTGAATTCTTTTTTAGGTCATTACAAATAATTTTGTAAAGGTTTCACAAAAAAATTGACTGAAAGTTGTACCACCAAAAAACTTATGGGCTAACACACACAAAAATATAAAATATAACCTAGTTCCTATTAAATGGCTAAATGCTAAAAAAATATAGCGCCAATCAAGCCAAAGGCTATTGGAATTCTTCTTCGTGTTATTATAAATGTTTTTGTAAAATTTTCATTAAAAAATAATCAGAAGTCATACTACCAAAAATATTATGAGCTGACGCATACAAAAAATTGAGAAAATTGTATAATTCCTGTTGAATGACCTCTAAATGATAAAAAATACAACGGATCAGACCAAGGCTGTTGAACTTCTTTTTCGTATCATTACAAATGTTTCTATAAATTTTTCATGAAAAAATTGATCAGGAGCCATACTATCAAAAAATCCATGAGGCTACACAAATCAAAACAGAAAAAATTACCTAATTCTTGTTGAATGACTCCTAAATGATTAAAAATACAGTGTGGATCAAATCAAGGCTATTAAAATTCTTTTCAAAGTCATTATCGATTATTTTGTAGAAAATTCTCAAAAAAATTAACTGAAAAAATATCATAAAAAAATTGATGGGCTAACACATTAAAAATTAAAAAATCACTTAATTTCTATTGAGTCTCTAAACCTAAAAAATGTAGCGCAGATCAAACTAAGACTATTAAAATTCTTTTAAATTTTAAAAAACATTTCTTTCAGATTATCTTTTGTTGAGAAAATACTATATAAGAGTAATATTTAATTAGGATTCGAGGAGATTTCTCTAAAGAAAAGTCGACATTATTAACTAATTATATTATGTAATATCCGGTTGCTTCTTTTTGTTTTCCCAAATATTATTTTTAATAATAATACATGAATTAAAATTTTAAAAAATCTTCATAATAACAATCTATTATCTTTGTATTTAAAAGTGAATCAATAAGTTAATTTGAGTAATATATATGTATTACGTCAAACTAAGAATTCAATAAGATCTTGTGTATGGTTATTGCATTATTATTTTTTTTACATATAATTCTTGTAGTATTAATTCACACATTATAATTTTTATCTGGCTATTTGATACTCATGAATATGTCATTTAATCACATTTAAAAGTCGATATTATATATTTAAAATTTTAAATTTAAATCTTATGACTAAAATCATAATTAATAAATAAAATTTATGAGATAAATCAAATTAGCGGATTTCAAAATAGATAAAAAGTGAATGCAACTCCAACCACTATATTAATGATATTGTAATGACTTCAAATTAATTTATTTAAGTTTTTTTTTTATAAATAGCTTAGATTTGAAATTTAATATGATCAAATAACTATATTTTACATAATTACACAATATAATCTTGACTATGTGACTTGGAGGAAAGGAGAGAGGCGAGCGAGATCTAGAGAGGGAGGAGAGAGACAAATTATATATGTATATTTGTCAAGTTATATGTTAATATCTGTCAAATAATTGTATATATGTAATTAATATATATATATTTATATATTTGAAAAACAAGATTGTGAGAGGGAGGAGAGAGGCGAGCGAGAGTGGAGAGATGCGAATCATATATGTATATTTATTGAATTAACTATGTATATCTATCAAAATAATTATATATATGCAGTTGGTATATACATTTGTAATTGTATA
>JAOTQJ010000007.1:2553328-2565899 GCA_025642045.1 Solanum sejunctum
TCAATTCAAGTAACTTGCAGATCTGAGCCAAATTAAAAGAGGGATCTGTGGATTGTGGATATAATTAAATTAAACAAAGAACTTACAGCTTGTTGAAACAGAGCAACTCTCGACAACTATTCAATTATGTTTCGATTTTCCTTTCGTTTCGATTATATAACTAACAACTAATCTCTTTTTCCAATTAGAATATTGATTCAACAAAACCTATTTACCTTATAACTCTTGAGTTTTCCTTTTTTTAAAAAAAAATTAACTTTAAAATTTTTTTTTACCTTAAATAAACTAATTCTCAATCATATAAATATAATTTTAGACAATAAATTTAATTGAAGTTAAGCAAATTTTGATGAGGCTGGGGACAAATAACTTTCTTTTAAAATTTATCTACATAGTGATTGTTTAATCAGCAAAAGATTTAACTCCAAATTGAGAGGTTTAGTTGTTACATGTTAGTTTTTATTATACATGGACTTGTCATCTCTTGTAGAGTATCATAGTTTCAGACTTCTAGAACCATCAAATTTTTATTAAATACAATAACATTTCCACAACTAGAATCTAGGAAAGGTACAATATACGCAGACATTACACTAACATTACCACTACTTATAAAGATGGAGAAATTATTTCTGAAAAACCCTCATCTCAAAAATAAATTTGTAAAAAGCTACAAAACCATTTAAAACCCAAACGGAGGGTCAAATGGAGTTTTATGCAAGTTACTAGTTTGTCAATTATCTTCTGCCCCGAAAGCGCAGTACACCACAGAATCTACGCATACAAACAACAGAAAAATTTGAAAGCACAATAAAATGACAAAACCCGGTGTGCGAAGCATCTCGTGCTCATACTGAAGAAAGGAAAAACACCATATCCAGCAAGAGAGCAAAAAATCAGCACTTTATTTGGTAAAGAATATTGACGCATCCTTATTGTACAACTTTACAGGGAAAACAGAGAGACTATAATGTGTCATCAACTCAGTCGAGAGCATTGGAGAAGAAATGGTAATATCTCTGGGATGGAAACTAGTCCAATTTTATGGACCTCAATCATTTTTATCCTCAAGAACAAAAATGGCACCATTAATACAAGCTTGAGATCTGAAAAAGGTAAACTATTATCTGAAAAGAACTACGCTGCCTTCACAGGTACTCCTGTTGATATTTTGTTTCCAGACTTGAAAGTGAACTTCTTTTGTATTACAGTAGAAGCTTCTTGATGTCGCTGAAGTTGGACGATAACGCTGAAATGAAAGCACCTGCAAGATTGATTCATGTTTGCTTTCACCCGTCAGCACCCAACAATAATTCAGGTCCTTGAGTAAAAGTAGCAAAATATGAAGGGGGAAAAGACTCCCCACTTGGATGGCAACTGAACCACTCCAAATGACACAAAATGGAAAAAGAAACAGAAGAATGACACAATATAGTCTTTACAAGATTTAGCCTTTGATGCCTTGACTGCCACGGATAATTAGAGGCAAAAGAACCCAAATTCATAGCCATGCTACGCTAGAAGCAATAGTAAGGATAACTAAATCTAGCATACTCATATCCTCATTGTAGTACTGCTACATTTTTGACAGTATTGACTGCTATTACAATCGGCCAAAGAATTGAAACAAACTGCCATTGCAATCAGCCAAATATTGAAATTATTTGGTGATGATTTTGCGAAATTAAGTGCAAACATGTGAACTAGTAGCACTAAAGACAATATCTACTTCTGTCAACTAAAACAAGTTTTAAAAAATCAAAAGTCTGAACTAACCTCCAACCTTCCCATCAAAGACACGATGATCAGCTGATAATGTCAAACTCATTTTGTTAACTACAGCTGGTTTCTCAATTCCTGGAAAGAAGGAAGCAGTGTTCAACTAAGTAAAGCAAGTACATGTCTCTCCATTTAAAAAGAAAAAAAAACTACTAGACATCTCAATCCAAACTATTTGATGCTGGCAATAATTCAACGAATTGCATAAGCAAAAAAACTATGCAAGGAGAATTTTCAGTCTGAACTATACCATCAGCACCAACCACCGGTTCGACAAGTTTATTGCCCCTACCAACAGCAATTATACCAGCCTGCCAAAAGAGATCAATGTTACGGATTTCAAGCTAGTGGTAGAACATTATGAGCAGTGACAGGAGTTACCTATTCTGGAGACCTATTAGACTATCAACGTTGACAGTTAAAGTCATAAAATTTGATGTATCAACTGTAGGAGTTCAATAGTTGAGGAGAGGCCAACATAAAAAGCTAATCTATCCTAAGGAAAGGAATAGCAGATATCTTTCATGCAGGGTGCTACCAGATGAGAGGGAAGAAAAGTATAGTGACCTGAGGGGGGTTGATAATGGCACAAAACCGATCCACTGGAAACATGCCCAAGTTTGAAATGCTGCATAAAGAACACAGAAGATATAATTCCTGACCAATACAGCTGCTCTATACAATACCTAGAATCTAAAGTCGATTATTCACCTGAAAGTGCCACCTTGGAATTCATTAGGTTTAAGCTTTCCGGCTCGTGCTTTTCCAGCAAGCTCCTTGATCTTTTGCGCACAAGAAGATGATATGAGAGGTAAGAAACCACAACAAGCTTAGACATTAGACTCCTAAATAAAGACAGGTAATATGCAGTTTATACATATAGCAGAAAATATTTCTTGCGCTAGCTTCCAAGAACAAAATTGCAGTTCCCTAAGCATCAAAATTCTATAGTTTATACATAAATAGAATTTCAATATCCCCACTTAGAGGAAATAGTGTGTCCAGCCTTATTGTCAGGGCTATTGAAAATATACAGTTCAACCTATATCCATTTTTACCTCCGCAGATATTGAGGATATGGATTTTTGATCAGCATTCCTGATAATTGGGGTCATCAAGCCCTGAAACTCAAGAGAATGGGATGAGAACAAGATTTGTACAAGATCCAATAAAACAGTAGTATGCAGCGTACCTTTTCAGTGGCAACCGCAATGGATATGTCAACAGAATCACAAAGCACCACCTCACCTTTTCCATCATCCCAGTATGCTGTAATGGATTTAAAGGGTAAGCTTCTCAGCGAACTAACATTTCATGGGAGAAAGCATCTTTTACTAAGCTAAGTCATCTGAAGTAAACTAAAAGTTTATTATAGTGAAATTCAACGAAGAATAAACATGGATCAGGAATGCATCGATCTTAGTTACTGGAAAACCATATTTGAATGATATAGCCATCAATTAAATACAATGAACTGTCCAGCCTTCTCAGCTATTCTTGCTTGTGCGAATGGGTTATAAGGATATTGTGAGAAGAGAAGTATGACAGGTTTTGAAAGAACTCAGCAAAACTTTCATACTCTCAATTGCTGCTATAGATTATATCATGATGTACAAGAGACTAATAGGGGACAAGGCCATCTTACAATTTTACAGTATCCTAGACAAACACCAACAAGTGGACATTGCTATCTATAGTTATAATGAATACCGGGAGAAGAACCAAAACAACAATAGGCTTCATGGAAATAGTAGTCTCATTAAAAGTGTCTGAATGAAGAGGTAGACAGTAAACAAAATCAACTGTTTCCACAATAAGTAACAATATATCCAGGATGCAAAGAGGACACAGAATTCTTTGGCCAGTTGGACTAACAGTTTGATTCCACAATATAAAGGTCAACGGATAGATACTTTTTGAATTATGGGAAGAGGAGAAAGAAATGTGCACAAATAAGGGTCTGTTGCTCTGTAAATGCATTTTTTTAAAAATTAACTGGAGTACAACAGTAGTTCGTAACCAGAAAAGTCTCCTATTCTGTTCTGGAAAAAGGCTTTGTAAAGTGAGATGAGCGGTTCTCCTTTACAAAGTGAGTATTTTATCCATGAAGACAAGTTAGGCAGTTAAGAGGCTTCACTCCAGACCAACAAAGATGGTAGATGATCAGGATGAAGCCTAATGGGGATAAGTGTCTCATTCAGTGCTTCTTGGTAAAAGAGATTGTAGGAGACCCACTGGACCTCTAGAAATAAGAGAGCTAGTTTGCTTCATTCTGAACTTACCGAATAAGACAAAAGTTCATACAACATGAGCATTTGAGACAACAATAACAAGTTAACATACCCAGTGTAATCCCACAAAATATGATCTATGGAGGGTAGAGTGAACGCAGTCTTACCCCTACCTTAGTCGTGAAGTTGTTTTCAATAGACCCTCGGCTCAATAAAAAACAAGTAGTAATGGAAGTAGAAGAATCAAAACATACAAATAGTAAAAGAACAGTTCCATAACAAATAATACGACATTAGAAGTATAAGAAACACAAATAGTAACAGAAATTGAAGGACAAAAAACAACACCGCTACTAATATGGACAAACAATGCCTACCAATCTTCTGTCCTAATACATGTCCTCCATAACCTCCTATCTACGATCATGTCGTCGATAAGCTTAAGTTCCGCAACAACCTGTCTAATCACCTCTCCCCAATACTCTTTGAGTCTACCTCTACCTCCCCTCGTACCCACTATATCCAACCTCTCACACCTCCTTTGGGGCATATGCACATCTCTTCTTCACATGCCAAACCATCTTAGTCTTCCTTCCCTCATCTTGTCCACCATGGAGGTCACTTTGCCTTGTCCCGGATATCCTCGTTCCTAATCTTATTGCCCTAGTATGCCCAAACAATACGCATTTAAAATGGGAAAAATGACACGTCAATGATCATTGACGTGGCATTACTATGTTCAAGTCAACATCAATATATTAACTCTTAATATTTACCTAAAACAGAACACGATAAAGATACGTTTGTGAAGGACTTTAGGATATCTATATTCATGTTACAACAAACACTAATTACATTAAGGGGAAAAGCTATCTTTTCTACCTCCTACATCTCCTTTCTCAGATCATATGATATTTTCCTGACGTAATAACTAAAAGAAATTGACTGGAAAATATCAAAATTGAGGAAAAAGATTACGGTCATTCCTCTAACAAAGCTAGATACCCAGCTTCCACATACTAAACAAATTTACAATTAGGCTTCATAACTAACCATGCTTTGCTTCATCCTACATTTTAGTTGTTAATATGAAATAAGTTAAGAACTTCAATTAGCAATGAAAATACGAATAATATCTCACCATTTGCTTCTGGTACATTTCTTAATGCTGTTGCAATGACTTTGATGACAATGTCATTCACGGAGACCTTAACATCATACTTTTCTGCACAGAATAAAGATGTGTCAGATAATTATAAAGGAATATCAGCACAAGCAACAAATCAAATAAAACACCTTAATTCTATACCTTTAAGCTCCTTTCTGAAGGAGAGAAGGGGGTCCAATATGACATCTGTTAGAAATGAACCATTAATTTGAAGAAGTTCCACATATTAGATGTTACTATTCATAGCATTAAGAACTTGAGAATTGAGAGAACCTGTGCACAAGTACAAGTGAGGAGTAGATTGCTTAGATTCCAATAACCTTGCCGCTATCACCTGCAAAATATAAGGATCGAGAGACGAGGCAAATCGAGTATGAGTTATCATCACTGCAGGTCTCCTATATGCATAAAAAACACAGGAATGAATACATAGACAGCAGCTAAACTTGGTGAAAAATAAAAACAATGTAGAGCATAAGCCAAGTGGAAAGTAGATCACAAAATAAAGCAAAAACCAGGATGAGTACACTGCACAAGCACTTCACCAGAAAAGAGGAAAACAAAAAAGACAAGCTAATATCCTACCTGGAGTCCTTATTTGAACAGCTGATATCCTACTTGGGGTCTCATTCGAACAGCTGATTTATTGGCATATTACAAATTTTAGGCTGTAAGATGTTGAATTTTTAAAGGTGAAAATAATTATTCATATTTCAACTTCTCCTTGGGTGATTTACAAAGTGAACCTTCTAAGTCGAAGTTTCACAGATCAACTTTGTCTTTGTTCAATGCTCATTCAACAAAGGAAAACTCATTAGGTCTAGAGATGCAAAGAATGATATTTAAGAACACCGACATTTTAACTTGGTTATTACTGCCAACGTACTAATTTTAGGCCGCTACAAAGTTTATAAAGAAAGGAGTATCACATGTTTATTTGGTAAACAAAACACAATTGTTTTATCAAAATAAAAATTTCCCCAGAAAAAAGAACAAAACCAAACTGCCATATTAACAGACGAACTAACAAGTATTATCAGTTAGGCTCTCAAATTTCTTTAGTAAGTTATTTCTCTCTTCAAATTTTCACCTTTTCATCAATAGTTGTATGTCCAAAATTTATTTTCGAAGTGTACATTACTGTTTACTTTTTTCCTTTCTATAACCTATAGGTTTGTTATTAAGTCTAAAGCATGATATTTTTGGAATTATTACCATATTTCAACTAAGATAGAATAAGGACTGTGAAGGTCTGGTTGTCAATTTTGCAAAGAAAATGATTGCAAATAAATTTTGTGTTTACTAAATCATCCAATTCAATATTCCAAAGAAAATTGGTTTTAACAACAAGGTGATTACTAATCTTAAAAGAATAATTCATATAATATTGGTATTTTGTTCAATAAAATGAATTGTTCTGGTAATCAACTAGGCTTTAATAGAAGGCCAATCAAAGACCTCTTAATGAAGAGGAAGAATTACGCAAGAAAAAAGAAAACAAAAGAAAATAAAAAGAATCAAAAGTATTACAGTTTCAAAAAAAATCAGTTCCAAAAAGAAGTAATAGAATCTTAAAATTCAATGCTTTCTTATTGCTTCCCAAAACACAAGATCCCATTTAGCAGAAACTGCTCACAATTTTCTGGCATGTTTTTCCAACTTCTCTGGTGACTGTCCATTTTCCTTGTTTTCAGAATAAAACAAAAAACTCAAGTCGGTTTTCCCAGCTAAGTTGGTTCTGTTATTGCAGTATGTTACGGTTGCAATGTTGGAGGTATTAAGTTTTTTAGTTAGATACTTTTTCTGGATGAAGTAGAACTTCCATTGCGAGCATCAAGAAGATGCAAAAACGATCGAACAATGATATTGCAATTGAGCACACAAAAAAAGTAGGAAGTTCCTTAAACAGGGGTGGCTATTCTAAAACCAGGGAAATAATAAACTGCAACAAGTTACCAAAGGTATCTACAGGGGTTACATCGAACCAACTAAGTAAATACGAAAGGCACCTAGCCTAGATATTGTCTTCAATTGGGCAAATATAATGTGTACGGCGAAGAAGATTAGAATGGCCCCCTACGAAGGATGACACGCCCTCAAATACAATATGTATCGTGTTTGAATCTACCAGTAGGTGTGCTTTGTATTTATCAAATTATTCATAAATGCCTTTACTTCTGTTATGTTCTCACCTGCACTTCAAAGTTCAATAAAAGAGACTCGGATTACATATATAAATGAAACTGATTCCTACGTCTAAGAAATAAGCATGTTTCTTTTTCAACGTGTCAGCAAATATGATAGTGAATAACATAAAATACCTATACAACACAATTAAAGCTCTATCATTTAAAAGTACAATAAGGTAAAAGCATTAAGTAACTGCTGATAGCAGGTAGTGGTACCTTGCGAATTTGACTGTTGGGTAAATCTTCATAAGCATCCTGTTGCTGTCCATCAGATTTTAAACCAAGTGACTTTGTTGGAGTAGCTTGTTGGTTGGCCTGAGGAGGAGATGGAGCTGCCTTCCTAATTGATGAACTGTTGGTTGATCCCTTTCCAGACTTCAATGCAGCAAGAACATCTCCCTTTAACAGGGTACCACGAGGACCAGATGCTGGAATTGATGATGCATCTAAACCATGTTCCGTAATTAACACCTTAGCAGCTGGACTGATTCTATTGAAACCTGTTGTCTGAGTTCTACCTTCAGTTGTGGCATCATGACGGACCGACTTTTCTTCCTTAACCACATTGTTGCCGCTGCTTGATGTCCTCACAGCTTCAATATCATTTTCATCCTCAACCTTGCAAAAAAGAAGTAATTATTCCAAAGAAGGCTAAGAGTTGTATTCCCTAACAGAGACTAAGACAAGTCCCTACCCTAAATCGGAATATACTGATTTGCATCTTCTAATGGTTAAGACAACAAAAAGTTATAAGCATCTCAGAGTAGGAGAAAAGAGAGAGAGGAGCATTAACAACTTACTGTGATTGCAATGGGCTGCCCAACAGCCACATCTTTTGAACCTTCAGGTGCCAGTATTTTGGCCAAGAATCTGCAATCACACCAAGTAAAAATAATTTTTTGTGGGCGCACAATAAGAACACATGAAATTGTAAAACCAACACTGAATCAAAGGGAAAGAGTTTCACAATCTACAGAGCAGGCAGGATATAGATGGAATGGAATGTCTTCCACTTTAAAGACCCAGAAACATCATAAAACTATAATGAATACAACATCACATACTAACAGAAATAAACAGCAGCAGATGTAACTAAGAAGGCCTCCGCCATTATGTAAAGTCAACATGAAGAGGCAAGGAAGGATTCTTCCTTCAATATTTGAAACTACTTTTCTGGATAATTGAAAAGTCCCAAGAAAAATTACCTCATAGAAAGTTCAGTAAAAAGTAGTAATAGATATCTCTAGCAGTATCTTTTTTTTTTTTTATTTGCATCGGGTGTCCGAGTCTCTTAGAGCCCCGACTAATCCCGGGGGTGCATAGGCCCTCAGCAAGGAGTTTCCCGCAAGTGCACCATGGTTAATTCAGGCCCTCAGAAATTGTTTGCACCCAGTGGGTTTTAATCTTGAGACCTCGAAAGGGAGCAAACCCCAAGGCTCAAGTCAATTATCACCAGGCCAACCCCTGAGGGTTATCTCTAGCAGTATCTTAATTTCTCACAATTAAACATCTTAGTTAAAAGGTGACAGGGAAGTTTACCCTTCTTCGAGACTTTCATACTCAAGAGTTGCTTTGTCAGTTTCTATATCACAGAGAATATCACCAACCTCTATCTGTGTCAAAAGAAAAATAAGATAATAGTTACACATGCTATTTAGTCATCACTGCCCAGTGTCTGGGCTATTTGTGAAAATTCACTAGCCTCTTATCATGCAGCACCAACCTTGTCACCTTCCTTTTTTCTCCATTTAACAATGTTTCCTTGGTTCTATAGGTAAAAGTTCAAACAAAGATTTCATCAGCATTGACAGGAAAAGAAACAATTATAGTGTGGAAATTAAAGAGCCAATTATTAACTTTCCATACCATGGTTGGGGACAAAGCTGGCATATGAAGGACCAAATGAGGAGGAAGTTCCATTGAGCTGATATTCGCAGGACTTGCTTCTGGAGCCCTGTCTTCCCTTGCTGAATCTGTCTGAGAAGATACTTGATTTTTAACTTCAGATGCACCACCAACGTTAGCAGGTACTTTTTGTATATCATCTGCTTCTTCCACCTACCCAATTAGCGAATAATATTAACAATAACAGATGCCCAAGGAAGTCTACACAACCCCTTAAGCTAAGCATATAGGAAATGAGAAGTCTCTGAGACATCCAATATAATGAGGCAGAAACACATTGCAAGAATTGAATCTAAAATTGACAGTCATCCTGACTTTGACAGGGAACATAGTCTAGTTCATACTAAGGTAGAGAAATTAGTTCATAATAGCTAAATAGGCTGCTGATTGAGGAACCAAAAGACAAGAACTTGCTGGTAGACTTAGAGCATTCAATACTACATCCTCACGTCTAATTAGCCATGAGATCGTTATTGCCTTTATGGCTATATTTAAGTAAAAAAGAAAAAAAAGAGGATTAGGCAGTGTATAAAGAATCCTTCCAGGATCCATTTCTGTTAGAAGGTTGTCTTGTTTCTGCTTGAGTTTACCACCTAGAGTATTCAGTGAGCATTCTTATTAACTTCCGTTTGAACTTAGAATACTTGCCTACATTTTTTATCTTTGCTACTTTCTTTCATCTCAACCATGTCAGGAAATTCTTTTCAGATCTTCTACAGTAAGATTCACTTGACAAATAAAGCACTTAGTTGGTAAACTCTTTCAGGACGTAGAAACATTGTAATAAAGAATACCAATTTGCTCCTGGATAGAGTTGGTATGCTAATAAAGAAGTGGAGTTAAAGATGTTATATCATATATGTGTTCCGTCCAAATTCGGAAGGTATGCATGCATCTCCTTCTACCCTGTGCATTAGAAGCTGATCTGTGGAACATGCTCTGTTTTATTTTTGGACTCAGTTGGGTCATGCCACTCACAATTAAGAAAAAAGCATATATCATTTGGTGCTTAACGAGATTTGACAAAGCCATCAAGAAGATGCATATATCATTTGGTGCTTAATGAGATTTGACAAAGCCATCAAGAAGATCTATTGATGATCCCTGCAAGTATCTTTTTAGTGTGTTTAACAGAAAGGAACTAAAATGTTTTGATAGAATTTCAACTCCAAAACTCTCCCTAAAGGGTAAAGGATAGATGTTTGCTTAACTTGTTTTGCTAGAGCAATTGGACCCCTGTAAATATCTCTGACCATTTTTTGGTCTTTGTTAGCTCCAGAATCCTATCATAGTCTCTTCTCATGTATTTGAGTTAAGACAACATTTTCCATAGTCTCTTCTCATGTATTTGAGTTAAGACAACATTTTCCATAGTCTCTTCTCATGTATTTGAGTTAAGACAACATTTTCTGCATCTTCTAGATGCCTTTTCAGTGAAACCTTTCCTTCATTACAAGTGGAGTTTAACTCAGTCGAGAATACCAACGAAAAAAGTTCTGCTCTTGAAAGAAAGAAAGAAAGAAAGAAAGAAGACCAAGAAACAAATTTAGCAATTGTCTCTCTAGGTAGGACATTAAAATTTATTGCATACTTTACTTTCTCCTCCAAGTTCAGTACTTGACGAGGAGATCCTAGATACAACTCATTTTCTAGTACAAAGGAAGTATCCTAAAGCATCAAAATTACCCATCACATGCCTTTCTCATAATTATCCTTTGGAATAAAAGGACTCTTTAAGATAAATCAAGAACTTTGACTTACATTTCTAACCAAGATGACTTCAAAGTTAAGAGTATATAACATTAGGCTATCAAAAAAACTAACCTACTATTGGTAGAATAAGGAAAAAAATATTTAATCCACAAATACAAGTGAAACAAAAGGATATCCTTTAGTTTCCATGCTGGTCTTTCCAATCAATTCTTATAAGATTCATTCACTTCATTCCAACCAAATCATCAAGAACACATACAGAAAATTGTATTCCGTATCTTTTTTCTCTCGCTTCCATCCTATTTAACTTCTTTTTTTAAAAAAAAACTTCTTACCGCATTCGCCACTATCTAGTAAAACCAAAGATAGTTTAACTAGTAGAATATTAACGCTCACATTTATGATGCAAACTACAATGTGCTACGAGGTGGCTCCTGTACAGTATATTATTCGTTCTTTTCCTCAGATTGTTTGCTGACAGCATCCTACATAATACACCAAGTTAAACACACCATCTTCTCTGGGTCTTTAGTCTTCCAAACTGATTCTTAAATCTCCTTCATTGAGTAGGCCTCTATAGTATCACTTCACGGAGAACAATTGACTGCCTTCTTCTTGCCATTTCATTTCTATCATCTCTCCAATTTGTATGTGGCCATTGATCTTCCATAACAAACTCGAGACTTCTATTCCATTTGCTCGGACAGTCTTAAAATTTCAATAAAAGGATGATGCTTTCTCATTGGAGAGGAGAAATGCAAGGTTGCTTGACTTTCAACAGTTGAATGCAAACCCGTTTCATGACTTAGGGCCAATAGAGCGATGTAGTATAAATAAACATTGGTATTACAGCTTTCTTTTCAAAGACACAACACAAAGGACTGATAATTAGAGAACTAAGGCTGATACTTATAGCATGGCGGTTTTGGTAAACTTCTGAAGGAAGAGAACAGTGTGTAGTCTTATTAGCAGGAAAAGGCTTAGAATGTAGTTAAAAACATTTGAAATCAACATTTGACTTTATCAGATAGTAGCTACCATATTTAAAGTAAACCAGACACGACAATTGCCAGGAGTGAACATATTCTTTGATTTGTGGGTTTGCTGTTCCTGTGGGTGTTGGTTTTGCAGCTGTCAGGTCTCTGATAGGCAAATCGATAACGCATTAGGACCCACAAAAGAATTTGGGGGGGTGGGGGGTTAGAGTTGACAACTTTTCAGAGACCTTCCCAAAATGACAATTTTTAACTTTCATACTGTTTATGCGAACAAAAAGAACAATAGGAACTTTTTTTTAAAAAAAATATTAGAAATCCTTGTGACATAACACAGACTTCGTTTTTCAGTTTGCAGCAAAGAACTCCAGAGAAGAAGAGAAAAATGCAGCATTATTACTTCAATTTTTAATTAAATTTTTGATAAAGAGCATTATTTGGATTTGGAGCCAAAGATTGACTATTTTTTGGCTTTGGAGTATGATGGAATAAAGCAAAATGACTCTTTAAACTATTTGCGCTTCTTTCATTTGTGAAGTAGCAGTTAGTCAATGCAACTTTCGACGCTCCTCATGGGTCATCTGGAAACAA
>JAOTQJ010000007.1:2579612-2591682 GCA_025642045.1 Solanum sejunctum
AAAATTTAAAATTCTGATTTTGCTTTTATTTTCAATTGGTATATGATAAATTATTGTCATGATCCAAATTATCGTGATTGATATTCACGTCTATATATGTATATATATGGGCAAAGCAACACTAATAGGTCGATTGATTATGAGTAAATTATCTTGGGATTAATTATTTCAGGTTAAATTATTCTACCGTGTATATTGTGTAACTTACTTTATTAGTAAAGTATAAATAGTGAGATAAATAATCTCATGACTATCTAATATCTCCACCAAGCACAGGATAAAATGATTATATATTTAATCCTGAAATTGTTATACCTTATATCTAACACCAAATGATTCCGAATATCTGTTGCTTGTACAACATTTAATAATTTTAGTAAAAAACATAAAAGTACATCAAAATAATTTCAAGTCTCTCAAATAAATGATAAAATAATGAAAGTTTAAACAAACAACCTCCAGAATTCGAAAGTCATTATACTAAAACATCTAACAAAAAAATAAGTCAGTACTTACAGTTTTCATGATCAAGCAACCCTAAAAATCAAAATCGATCCGGAAGAGTCAAGTTACATTTTATCCTTATCTTTTTCATTTTACAAAAAATTCTTAAATTTTGTGAAAGTCGGATATATCTCAAAACATTCTAATACATCATGTCTCAGTTTCGGATAAGTCCATCAATATTTTGATACATCACATATATTTGGATACATTTCATGAAGTGATGTATCTAATCGATATATAAACATGAGAGGATACAAATTTTTGTAACTTTCTCAATTTATAATAAATAAATAATGTATTGAGGTAATTTTTTCTTAAAAAAAAAAGAAGAGAGAAATCCGGTTCGGTGGACCTGCCGAATAAGCCTTCCACCGGTTCATTGAGGGTTTTGTAATACCCTAAAAACCAATTCTTTGAGAATAGTGAGAGGAGCAACAATGGCGATCTCAACTAGACGAGCACTAGCATCTTACCGCAACATCTATGGTGCATTACGGGCTACCAGTTTCACCGAACGTCGGTTCTCCTCTTTGATAGGCTCCACGTCAAGTCCAATTCGCCATGAAACTGTTCCCTATTCTCTGGAGCAGACCACCAATTTTCTGCTTGAAAGTCGGAGGAGTTTTGCTAAAGGAAGGAGACAAATTAGTACTGATTCTATATCCCTTTCTTGTTGATCCTCCAATTTATGTGTGTATATATTTAGTCAATATTCTCTTTTATTTGTTGAAAATGTGTTTACATTTCTAGCATTTAAGGTGTCATTTAGTGGTTAATAAAGTGGAGTTGAGAATTATGAGGTCTTAATTTCAAATTTAGACTTGATGCACAGGCTAGGATAGAGTTACTTGATACGTGCTAGTGGGAGGCGTTAGCTATCTCATGAAATTAGTCGAGGTCCACCTAACTACGGTTATCAAAAAAAATTGTGTTTGGGTGAGGGTGTGGTTTAGCGGTTGATGAATTGAGTTGAGAATGAAGTCTCATGCAAATCCCATGAAAGACAAAAATACTAGGCGATTTCTATTCATCTGTCCTAGTCTTGGTGGTCAGAGTTACCTGGTGTTGGTGAGAGCTGGCAGGTATCTTGTGGAACTTGTCGAGTACCTGTGATGATAGGAGATGACAGGTATCTCGTGGAACTTGTCGAGTACTTGTTGTTGTTGTTGGTGGGAGATGACAGGTTTCGAGTACCTGTTGTTGGTGGGAGATGACAAGTATCTGGTGGGAGATGACAAGTATCTGCTAGAAGTTGTTGAGTGCCTGCTGCCAGTGGGAGGTTATAAGTATCTCGTGGAACTAGTCGAGGTGTGTGTAAGCTGGCCTTACCATAAAAACGCGTTTACATTTCTAACTCACCAAGTTAATTGCTTAGAAAAGTAGAGTCAAGGTTATATGATTTTGTATATGAAAAATGAGTTGAAGTAATTTTTATATACACAATCGGATCATTTACAAGTACTTATAGGTAAATGAAAATCTCTATATGATAAGCATTAATAATCTGTTAAAAAATGGGTAGTTAACCTACTATGGCACGTTAAATTACACTCAGTTTATATAACCTAAATCTTATGAAAAATGAGTTTGTCTTATATACACCGACAGTGTAAAGAATTTTAAAACTATCAGGCCAATCAAAGAATATCATGAAAAGCGTGATTTGTAATCTTAAAAGTAAATATGTTACCTGAATAGCAAAATCAAAGGTTATTTGATAGTGTATAAATTCTTTACACCATCGGTGGAAGTTAAACTCATGAAATATATGTTAAAATACATTACAATTACTCAAATGGTTGGGCACATTTATATTTTCCATTATTATCATGTGTGAGCTTTCTCTTGTTTAGGTTGTTGCTTTTCATTTGGGTTATTGTTGTAATTTGTAATGATGGAACCTTTCTATTATTTGGTATAAGTTTGGAGGAATATAATATTGATCGACATTGACGATTGAATGTTCTTTGTAAAAGTCATCTCTTTTGAGGCAACATTCTTGAAGTTTCTGACCTCTTGCAATCTGTTATTTGATGAATTTGTAGGGGAGGATGTAGATGGCGATGATTATGGAAGTGTAACCACTGCTGTAAACATAGGTCCTGACATTAAAGCTACTGCAGTCTCACAGATGGAGGCAGCAATTGATGCATTATCACGAGAATTGGCCAAGCTGAGAACTGGAAGAGCATCAGCTGGTACATGATATCAACTTTTGTTGTGATACAATCACCTTGTTTGGCTAAGATTTGGACTCATCTGTTTAGCTTCTTGGATTCACAGGGATGCTTGATCATATCATTGTTGACTCAGGAGGTGTTAAGACACCTCTTTGCAGGATGGCTGTCATTTCAGTGCTAGACCCAAAAACCTTGTCAGTGAATCCTTATGATACAGATGTAATATTATACACTTAAATGCATATGTATATACTGTCTGGTTTTCAATATTCTTTCCATACATATTTGTCTTACTTGATTAATGGAACATTTCGTTATATTCATTCTGAGTGCAAAGTCACTAAGCTGAAGTGTATTTTTGATAAACATCATGAATTGTCTTTGCAGTCTCTCAAAGAGTTGGAGAAAGCCATTGCTTCATCTCCATTGGGATTAAATCCTCAATCCGACAACCAGAGATTAATTGTACCAATACCTCCGTAAGTCTCCATCCGAAAGAGTAAAATAGGCTCTCTGTAATTATTCATCTCCTTTGGTTTTTCCGGTGCTTTTTGACTTACCCTTTCTTCTTTTCCTGGCAATCTGTGCAACAAGCAGGTTGACTAAGGAGCATGTGCAGGTGATCCTTGTCAATTTCAATTCCTTTTAAATGTTTCTGTTGCTTATAGTGCCATCCTCTTTACTAGGCCGTATGCAAAGTGGTTGCAAAATCATCTGAAGACGTTAAGCAAAGTATAAGACGAGCACGCCAGAAGGTACACCCTTGACCAAACACCTTTGCATATCTTTCCTTTTTCTTCTGATCTTTTTTGTCATAGTTCTCCTTTTTCCTTTTTTACATCCATAAGCAAGGCCAAAAGCAAAAGAAAGGAACCCTAATAGCAGAAAAGTACCCATTTCATCCTATTGAGATATAAAACCCCAAAAGCCTCTACGTGAGGAATTAAGAGAAACGGAAGACTTCAAAAATAGAGCAGCATTGGAAGAAAAGACATGGTGATTGGCGGATGGATGGGATCACATCCATGGCATCCGAAGGGTAAAATAACTGAGATACGTAAGGGTAGGGGGCAAAGGAGAGACTGGGTAAACACAAGGATTTTGTTTGGTTGAAAACCAACATATGATGAGATTAGTAAAAGTAGTTTTGCACATATATTTTATAAAGGTCGCTGATTGAGACTGACCAGAAATATGGTTCTAGCCAGCTGAAGCTCAATAAAAGCTGGGAAAAGAGTCTGGCCCTTATTCATGATTTGGCCTGTATTCTGTGCAGCCCTAATTGTAAGGTATTTGTTGAAATGCTGCTCTACAGTAAACACTAGACAATTTTATTTGGCTATTACCGAAGTCCTTGACGATGACTGCTAAGCTCTCGTAAGAATTCAGTTAGTTAAGTAGTACTCTTCGATTTGATGGACACATTGTGGACTTCCTATTTTTATGCCTTTTTGACTTCCAAGAGCATACATGGTCCAAATCAATAGTGGTGATTCATGTAGCTTACCCCAACTTGTTTGATAGAGGTGTAGTAATACTAGTAGTTGTTTTTTGTCTTTGAAGATCAACTAAATTGATAAGTAATTAAGGAGCCAAAAATCAAATTTCTCTTATTAATCTGGAAAAAAGGAACCAATAATGATTAGTAGTGATAAGGAGCCAATGAGTTGAAGAAAAGTTTAGCGATGATGTTTGTGTATATCAAAATGAAGCTGGAGGTAATTTGGACTTGGATATTGCTGGGTAACAAAGACATGACTTTCTGTCTCAGATTTGTTGATGTGATTGAGTACGGAGAGCTCAAAAAGTAAATGGTTAACAACTATAGTGCTTTAGAGGGGGTTATATTGTGTAGTTAAATTCTGTCTGTATCTGATTGCAGCAATGTATAGGGACAGGTGCTTTGGAGGATATTATTATAAAAATAAGGTGCTTTTACTGGAATAAGAAAGAAGAATATTGGCATTGCGAGACATTTAACATTCTATCCTCCCCAGACCGCTACTTGGTGGGTTTGCACTGGGTATTATGATGCTATTAAGAGGTTTAACATTCTAGTTACTTTTTAGTCAGAGAAGTGGAGGAGGAAAAACAAAATATGTAAGAGAAAAAACAGGGAAACACCAATTACGGAGATGCTAATGAATGATCACTTGGTTGATTAATCTTCAACCCAGTTTGGCCACGAACAAGAGGTTACTGTAGTTTTCAGTATGCTTTCCTCTATTACCAAATTAATGGATCTCTTTCTCATAGTTTCTTATTTAGAGTTGACGGAAGCATCTTTGTTCAAAAGTTGTGTGTTATGCTTATATGATGTCCACGGTACTCGACTTGCATGACTTGGGATGTACTGAAGAAGACATGGTCAATTACCTTTTTTTGTTACCTATACTTTATGTGGTCGAACGTTTATATACCATTTTCTTAATGCAAGATGGCAGCACGGCCAGTAGTTTCGCTGCTAGATTTATTGAACTCAATCCACTTCCCAAATCAACGGAAGTAAAGAAGGAAGAAAATGATGTAGAGCTGATGAAAGCAAGTCATATGCACGTAGTATTTGCTTGAATGTGATCGAAGAATTTATGTGATAGTATAAATGTCTTCACATTGATTCTACAAGATGTTAATTCCCCCTTTTTTTATCAGGCTTTGGACACTATAAAGAAATCTTTGCCCAAGAAGAAAGACAAAGACAAGTCTTCAGCTTTCTCAGAAGATGATGCAAAAAGACTGGAGAAGGAAGTACGTTATATTTGTTCGCTGAAGAAATCGCTAGGTGCTGTATAGTTTATATTCTATTCTCTACAGGCTCGTTTATTTGTTTTAGTGTGTGTTCTTTCAGATTGATGATTCGACTAAAAAGTTCATAAAGTCAGCAGAAGATATGTGCAAGTCAAAGGAAAAAGAAATAACTAGCAGTTGAAAAAGCAAGTTTTCGTTTCATCGATGGCTTAGGCAAAGGTTCAATTTTTTTTGCTGAAGCTATCAAGAGAACTACTTGCACTCCAGAATTATTGCATTTGAAGTCAGAAAAAGATAACGAGGCACGTTACAAATGATTATGTTGATACTTCAAAGGAAAATATTGTGTTTCATATAACCTATGCTGTTGGGTTTTAGCTGTTTACTCTCAGATCATTTATCATTTTGTGACAAGGGTTGAATGAAACATTTTTTTCTTAATTCAGAAACCATTTGTTCTCTTTCTCTTCTTCAAGAATCATTTATATACAACATGTCGATTTTTGTGATTTCCTTCCCAGCTCTATGACAAAAGGATCAACCTGCAGGCGCGATAACTCTCTATAAGGGGTAATCACTTTGATAGATAGAAGACAAAGTAACAATATTCCAGACTCACACTGCAAAACTATCACTACCAGGATCAATTATCTGGTAGCTGCACAAGGAAAGTCATATCGCGAAAGCCATGATTGTCAAACTCCAAAAAAGGGCTGGTCATGTCACAGCAGATAAAAGTACAACATGAAAGAACTAACCAACTAGCTCTGCTAAAGCAGAGACCAATATGCCTCTTGTCATGAATTGCAGCACTTTCTTCAGTTTGGAATGCAAGGTTCAATCTTTTCAACATGAACGTTGCCATCATAGTCAATTTTGTAGGAGGTGTCAAGGCCTTCCAAAATAAGGTGATAAACTATATCATCAGAACAATTAAGTTCCTCTTGACTGTCATCATCTTCATGCATTACATTATTCGTACTGGTATTTTCAGTCTTATGAGGACGAATCCTCTGGGATACTGATCGTATGTCCCATGACAGAACTTGTTGAATCAAGTTTTGGAATTCAGCAGGAGATGTATAAAGTGATATCTCAGTTTTCTTCTTCTTTTGCATTTTTCGCGACCAACATTGATTCAGAGAGGCAGAGAAGTCATGAGAGAAGTTAACGGATGCTACAGCTAACATATTATCCGCCTTTACCCAATCGGGTACCATTGCACCGGGGATGCTATCACAGTATGGAAGATATGGCTTGATATCAAGGACAGGAGTTCCATCAACTAAATCAACACCAGAAATGAAAACTTTATTCCCATCTACAGCATCAATCTTTGCAACAGTGAGGCCTATAGGGCATGGGCGATGAGGAGATCTTGTGGCAAAGACCCCCATCCTTTCGCCTTTTAGCCTTGGTACTCTTACCTTTGCCTTGAACTTAGACCGCGATGGATGCTTCCATAACTTGTCAAGATCCGTATTTAGATGAAAGACGTAGATTATCCAACAATGTGAATAGCTTTCAAGACCCTCGAGAGATGCTGGTGGAACTCGAGTTTGATCAAATACTAGACATGCTCTAGCAAGTGGTACAACCAAAGGTTGCCTCGGCGTCCCATTCCTACTCACAATTATTAGTGCCACAACATATTATTCACATTGCCATCTATATTTATAGACCATACAAGAAAACACAATGGAATCCCACAAGTGGGGTCTGGGAGAGTAAAATGTACACAGACATTACCCACTACCTCATAGAGATAGAGAGACTGTTTTCGGACTAGATATGAAAGGAAAGAAAAATGACTAAAGTGGAAAGCTAATGATAACATATAAATACAATAAAAGTAACATATATAAGCCAGGCAATAACAACACAAGATATAAAGACAGAAAACACAATATAAAAAGGTACCTCGTGGAGAAGCATGACCGAGTGACTGCAATAGATGCAAAAGGATATGAACTATTAGAATCATTTGACTTGGCAACTTTCCTCAATGCCTGTTGAGCTCTAATGCGGCCTTGCCTCTCAGCACTGCAATTTTGCAATGCAGCCTTCAAAGACTTTTCCAACTCGCGGATTTTCTCCTCATCTGTCCTTGTCTTTCTTCTCCAAAACACAACACCTATGGCTGCTGCTGATGCAGAAAGAGCAGTGAGTGCGATGGAGATTGTAAGCAATTTAGTCGCAGCCATGAACAATAACGACCTAGAACAGAAGACGAGCATAGATATTGATGACCTTCCTCATCTGAGAATTTAGAAATGAATGAAACAAAGTTACAAGTTTAACGAATTTTATGGAGTTTTTGGCTAAAAATATCCCTGAACTATGGCCCAAACACAATACACATCATTGTGTTACTAGAGTAAACAAATAAACATCCGTTAACTAATCCAGAGCTGCAACATATTATTTTCTACAAACAACAACAATACACCTAGTGGAATCCCACAAGTGGGGTCTGGAGAGGGTAAAATGTATGCAGACCTTACCACTACCTCATAGAGGTAGAGAGGCTGTTTTCGGAAACCCTCGTCTCAAAAACCCATAAGCAGAATAAACTAGACATGGAAAAAGGAAAAGGAAAAGAAAAACAAGGAAGAACGACTAATAACAAAATCAATGATAGAATGTAAATACAATAAAATTAACAACTATAAGATGGATAATGACACCACAGGATATAAAGACCCGACTAATTCTACTATATCTCAAGGTCAAACATCAACCTATCCCTACTGCATAAACCGAAAACACATGATCTCCCCCTCAATCTGTCAATCCTATCCCTCCCATCTGATCATCTTACTCCTTCATCACAACTAAGGCTTCAAAACCAAAACTTTCTTTCATTCTAAACTTCATACAATAATCTAGAGCAAAGTTAGATGAAGAAGAGTCAAAAGCAAGTTATTCCCCTAAACCAAAACACATAACTTCCCCCTCAATCTCCTGTTCAAAAGTACTTCTTAGAGCTGTGTTGCTCCAAAATGTCGTTAGGTACGTGTTAGATTCTCCAAAGTAGTGCATTTTTGAAGAATCTAGCACGAGTGCGGCAACATTTTTAAAAAGTCCAAGCAACATAAGCCAATACATACTCCCAACATCCTATTACATAAAGGAACTAATTAGATGCTAAATTTAGTTTACTTAACAATAAGACTTGAAAGAACATAAATTCAATCTCTTTCAGGCATTTTATCATACAGGAAAGGAGCATACCAACACTGACTTAACAATTCCTATTATTTTGTGGCTATTTCTAGATTTCCTTGGGCAAATACAATATGAAGAGAACATAAACTAACTAAGAGGCAGATTCGGGATTTAAACTTTTCTGAATTTGTACTTTAAGATTCTTAGTACTAAACCGTTTAAAATTTGCAATTTGTAAGTTTAAACCTACTGTTTATTGTGATTTTAATGAATATTTACTTATGTTTCGCATAAAAAATACTGAGTTTATATGAACTCGATGCTATAAGGAAAAAGAAAGAAATAATAGACTAGAAAAGACCTTGTTTTTATGAAGCGCAGCTATAGGAAGACAAATTGCGTCAAAAGCAATGAGATGCAAATCAACTCTATTATTAACATGTTTAACATTCAAACAATAAAAGAATCATATTTTTTTAAAATATATTATTATCATATTCTGTAATTTAATTCATTATAGAATTTTTTTAATAAAATACTCCACTTTATGACTCCGATTAAATTTGGATTATGCAGTACAAGATCCATTCGGGAGTAACACTTTCAGCAAAATTTTTTTCATATTTAGAGCCAAACTCGAGATTTCTAATTAGGGAGGAACAATCACATGACTCACGACAACCCATATTGGTCTAAAGCTTGTTATTTGAGTAAGTCATGAAAGCGTTGTTTGAAAATAATGAATATCCTTGAACCAAGTATTAGAATGTGGATGTTGCTTGTGAAGATATTTGTCACTTGGCTTCTGTTTTTTATCATGTTGATTTTGTACATTTCTTTTCTTCATAAAAAACAAAATTGTTCTATTTCTTTGGTACAACAAAATTTTCCATTTCTTTGGTATAAGGTGGTTATGTCAACTTTTTTTTGGACATATGATGTCCTTGATGAAGAATAATCATGACTTTCTTCTGTTTTGATATATACCTGATCCAGGGGTCTTTCGAAAATCATCTCTATATCTGAAAAAATCAGGAGTATAATCTTCGTACACTATACCTTTCCCCAAACTCCTCCCTTGGATTACACTGGTAGTGTTGCATCAGCTTTGGTATATATTTCTAATCCTTTATTTACTTTCAGCTTTAGTTATTTATATCTAATATCTTCTGCTTTTGAGGCCAAATTCAGATATTTTTGAGCTGAGGGTCTTTCGAGAACATCTCTATCCCTATGAAGTAGTGGTTAAATCTACGTACATATTATCCGCCAAGACCCCACTTGTAGAATTCCACAGAGGATGTTGTTATTGTTGTCTGTTTGGGTTCCACAGATAGTCTACTTGAACTATGAATAAATGAATAATGAAATAACCAAGCTTGATTGGCCTAGTAGTTAGCTCACTAGGTCGCTTAAGCAAGTGTCGGGAGTTCTATCCCTGCCTTGTGCATGCAACAACCAATTGGCTAGGTCGCTTAAGCAAGTGTCGGGAGTTCTATCCCTACCTTGAGCATGCAACAACTAATTGGCCAGCGAAATACCCTTAAATGGAGCTCAGATCGCGGAGGATTAGTCCTTAGCCTATCGAGCTTGGGGATACCTAGGGAAATAAAAACAAATGATAATGAAATAATAGGGAGCAAAATAGCTGATAAAATCAGCTCACCAAGTTCTTTTCAATTAAAACTTGTGTCTTTACATGTCTGTAAACATACAAATGTGATTTGTGTAAACAAAATAGTGAGCTTCATCCAAGGATAACAAGTGTGGTGAACATTTCTAGTAGAAAGTAAAACTGAAACATTGAGTGGTGTTGACAAGAAATTCTTTTGGGAGCATCCAACTGTTTCTGGATCCCCGTCCACTCTACAATTTCTTTACGTTTGCAAAGAATGTGTAGTCAAAACAACAAAAAGGCCAGAATCACCGGTTCTGGAGAGCTTCGATTGCCTTTTTCCACTGTTGTGCTCGGTTTTTAGCATCCTCAAATGACATAACTTTCTTTGGCTGTAGGATCATACACAGATAGTGTAAGCGAGTTAAACTCTACAGGTCTTGGCTAAAAGTAACAAAATGTACTGCGACAGAGGGAAAGGACTTAACTGTACAAATCTTGAACTGTGAAGGACTGGTAACTTGAATACTAAGATCGTTAGGATTGTCGGACCATATAATGTTCCCTTTGATCACCAACTTTGAGGGATCTACATAAATCAACTTCGGTTTATTTGTTAGGATTAGCTGAACTTTCTTGTTTGTGAGTTTCTGTATCTTTTTCACCATCGAGATCATGAGGACGGATTCACCAGGATCCAAAAATTGCTTCCTATTGATGCCATCACAAGAAACAAGTCAACATGAATTAGTTATCAAAAAGGAACAGCGGGCGAGTGAGCATTTGGTCTTACAGAATTATGGACAGAAATATGACTGCATCTGAAATACTGAAGTGTGTTTCATTGCAGAAGCTCATGAACTTACCATTTTGAATCGAAGGAGTCGATAGATGCAAGCCTGGTGATGCTACCAGCTTCAGAAGTTGATGCAGCACCACCGTTTCCATCGTTAGGTCTAACTGAACCATCTCCAATGTGCGATGGATTCCATGAAGGATCTTGCTCATCACCACTGCTGTGAGTTGACGGGGCCTGAATAATTCATATAGCACTTCAATAATACTAGAACTGTTTAACTGGAAAAGGACCATCTGTTGAGGCAAATAAGACGTAAAACATAAAGCGAAATGAATGACATACTCTTGGCTCCATGGCAAGCTTTGGAGGGGTCTGCGACCTCAAATTCTCCCAATCAATCCCACTAAAAAAGGGGTGATTTTTCAAGGAAGCATAACCATCAGGTCCAGCACCAGGTCTTTTGCTAGGATCAATATCCTGAGTTGTTTTAGCATAAGTCAATCAGCAGAACAGAGAACACGAGTAGGAAGATATATCTAACATACCGACAGACAAACATCATATTTTGACATGGATTATTCATTACTATATATCCTTTTCAAACCTGCTTTGATATGGCTTTACTTCCATCGAGCATCTATCGGAAACAAGGTAGGGTTAAGGTCTGCATAACACCACCCTCCCTAGACCCCCTCTTGTGCTGTTACACGAGGTATGTTTTTGCTTTTGTAGTAAATGTGGTATTTGGGCTAATTTCTACGCATTTAGACTAATTCCACAGAGTACACACTACCTCCTGCCAGCAGAACTACCCAATAACTCTGTTCACCAAGGCTTAGACAGATGGAAGAAAACACCTATATTTTTGCCTCAGCTGGGAATCGAAACTGAGTCATGGTTCTCAACCTATTTCATTGATCACAAGGCCACACCCTTGCCTGCGGCAACCTGAAGTTCTATAACCTGAGATTTCGTAGGAACTAGTGAAAGACAATGTAACACGTTGCTCACATTATCACAAAAGCTCCACAATACACCAGCAAATTTTTTGAT
>JAOTQJ010000007.1:2597677-2620728 GCA_025642045.1 Solanum sejunctum
CTTGCAAAATTCATGATCTTCTTCGCCAACTATGCCTAAGAGAAGCTCATACTGAAAATGTTGTGCATATCATGAATAGGAATGTTTCCGAAGTCACATATGATCAACGGCGAGTGATCCTTCTGTCTGATCTTCAAGAGAAACAAGTTTATCCTACAAGGCATAACAGTGGTATTATCCGCACCTTTATTTCAATGCAATATTTTAGTTCGGATTTTTCAGAAGGGATTTTCTCCATTGTTTCCTAGTTGAAGTTGCTTAAGGTGTTGGACGTATTATCAGTCTTGGATTTCAGAAGGGATTTGTCTAGTGTAATACCTCAGCTTGTACATTTGAGATATGTAGTCAAATTGTGGAATCTACAGACCATAATTCTTTATTATTTTGGAACTGAGCAAATCCCATTAGATATTTGGACAGTGTCAGAGATAAGACATGTGGATATTGGACCGGGACTATATATATGTAATCCTGTTAAGGCAGAAAAATCTTTGTTTCTCAATAACTTGCAAACACTTAATCTCTATAACTCTTCTTTTGTTGCGCAAATTGTAAGAAGAACTCCCAATCTAAAAGAGCTGAGCATAGATGAAGACAAGACTGATTATTTTGGCTCTCTCAATCTTCTAGAGAAATTGGAGACACTATACCTAAGAGGAAAAGGAGCCATCGACCGGATGATTTTCCCTCCTAATCTCAAGGAGTTGAGATTATCTTCTGTTAAAATGCCATGGGAAGTAGTGAATTTGCTAGCTAATTATTTACCCAATCTTGAGGTGCTCCAAGGGTATCATGCATTCATTGGAACAGATTGGGAACTAGATGAAGATGTTGTGTTTCACAAATTAAAATATCTTAAAATTGTAAATGGAGATTTGGAAAGGTTGGAAGCTGGTAGTGATAATTTTCCTATGCTTGAGCAACTAGTATTGCGCTGGTTGCATAAATTGGAGGAGATTCCCGAGAGTATTGGAGAAATAATGACACTAAAATTGATCGAACTAGATGAGTGCAACTCTGCTTCAGAGAATAGTGCAAAGAGAATTCAACAAGAGCAAGAGAGCTTGGGAAACTATGAGCTTCAAGTTCGTGCTACTTGATGAGATTCGAATACGTGGCGGCTCACAGGCTGACAAACTTGGAGTTAGTGTGACCATTTTAATAGTAACTACTCTCCCGTCTCAAATTAATTAAATTTTTTAGACTTTTTTCAATGTTCAAAATAATCGAATTGTTCAAAGTTCAAAAAGAATATTTGAAACTTTTTTCATATTTGCCCTTTCATTTACTGAAATTTTATATTTTCTACGAGATAAATTACACTACATATTTTATGATTTCATAACCCCACTTGTGGGATATCACTGGGTATGTTATTGTATTTTATGATTTCATAAAGGGCTTAGTGGAAAGTATGGTATAGATTTTATCTTTGAATGTTTTTCTTAATATATGTGTAGTACCTCACAATTTAGTTAATATGAAACAGAGAGAATATTATTTATGTCCGCGTGCGGGATGGATATTTTTTAAATTTGATAATATTTTAAATTAAATTTAAAGCTATTTTTACTTGTATTCTTCATTTGTTCCAGCCTATTTAAAATATTGTTGTTCATTTTTTAAGCATGTCCTAACCTAATAAATGAAAAAAGGCAGCCACTTGACTAAAAAGTGTCTAGGAACAGGGCAAGGGGTTGGGGGATTTTAGAAAAAAACATATTTTTTGTAAAATAATTATTTGAAAAAATTATACATATTTTTTAATTTAATAGTAATACTTTACTCTTTAACTTTTAACTAATACTAGTTTATTTAATTTTTATCTTTTATCAAAGTTATAAAAGAGAGTTAAATTGCTGATGTATGTTTTCCAAACTAGGGCGGACAAAGGAATTGTAATGTCTCCAAGATGCACTCAAGTTGGCAATAATCAACAATAACAGACCTCAATATCAGAAACTAACAGAATTTGGTTCAACTATATAAGTTGATCATTTTAACTTTCGATAATCGATGTGGGAGAGAGGAGTTTGCATTTTGCATCCCAACAAAAGCAATACGCAAACAGAAACTAGCCCTCATGGAACTGGAACAAGAGTATCTTCCCATAAAACTAGAATAATATTAGACACTAAAAACTGGAGATAAGCATTAAAACAGCAGAGATGATTTAATTCCCATTTTGGTTCACCTGCACACCTAAACTGTTCACGTAAAGAAAGATGATTCGTTGACGATATACAAATGCACAGATTGAAGAGAATGGCTTTTCAGCTGATACACTACCAAAACTTCTCAATGTAAGCAGCTTTAGCAGGTGTTTGTGTGATCCTTGTTCACAAACTGTTGATTCCATTGCTCAACAAAGAACCACAATAGTTAATTTAACATAATTCTGTTGTTATTAACCGTCATTTATTTTGCGATGTGTATTTTACTTATAAGTTTCCTCCATTATAGTCATTTTTGGTATCTAGTATTTTCTGCTTTAAAGTTAATATATTTGAGTTGAGCGTCTTCCAGAAATAGTCTTTCTATCTCTATGAGATAGTGGTAAGGTCCACGTACATTGTATCCTCCCCACACCCCACTTGTGAAATTGTACTGGGTATATTGTTGTTGATGACCAAAAACACACGAAGCCAAATTCCGATTTTAGGTTGATAGATATCTCACTCTTCCTACAGAAGCCAAGGTGGTAACCATCTTAAACATTTAATTCTTTACTACAACTTATTCTCTCCCTAACTTGATTAGAAATTGATCAAGATATCAGCATCATGCAGATGATCACAGCCGATTAGAAAGGGCAGCTTAGAGCACAAAGCACCACATTCACAGAGCCAGTAAACAAGTCCCCCCATGAATGTAAAATTAGCTACATTTGAACATGTCCCCCCATGAATGGCACATTCCCTAGAACAAGAGATACCATAAACAACATAGTGCCATTACAACAACATACCAGTGCCTCAAAAGGCTCCCGCTCATTGCGGGGTGAGGGGGGGCGAATGCACGCAGCCTAACCCCTATGTTTAAAAACATAAAGCAGTTGTTTCCGGATAAACAACATAGTGCCATTGTGTTTCATAAATGGCCAAATAAAACTTGCTTTCTTCCAGTTCATCTAGTATATTGCTTTGCATTGAAGAGAAACTATATTGCTTTGCATTGAAATCATATCACAAATATATGTTGGTGAAAGTATATCTTGAAATCTGCTGAACAACAAAAGAACTATATCAACTTATGTATCTAAACTAATGTACATTTGACTTGACAAAAGTCCTCCCAAAGCACAATTCACACAGGAGGTAAATAAAGCTTTAACCAAAATCACAAAACCAAAATTATACCAACACAATAAAACACTAACTTCAACTATGATGCGAGGAAATTTGTTCCCTGCTATACATCCCAACCGTCGTTTCGTTGGTGAAATTTTGATTCTCTACTTGATATGCTTCCATACATTTCTGAAAACTTTTGGAGGCAACTGCTTCTGAGTCCATAGTGAGTTTGTGTATTCCGGCTAATTGCAACGCCTGAAAACTTTGAAGTATCGATTGCCCATGCTGGTTTGACGTATTCAACTGTACTGGAAGAGCTCGCGTTTGCATACAAGTAGTTTAACAACACATCCTCACAGTTGAAAAGCTTGTCCACCACTGCCCTGCCTGCTGCAGCTTCATTGCTCCAGTACTTCTCGAAAGCCATCTTGCTGTCGATGAAGGCAGCTCCAGTCAGAATCATGTTGTATCCATTGTGCTCACGAGCATGATTCTCAGCTCTATATTTCAATGGGTTTCCATCAGCAAGCCGAGGGTAAAAACCTACAATGCGCTCAGGGTGCTCACGCCATACCTTAAATCCCCGTTCAACATCATCACAAGGCATCATAATGTCATCATCAAGCTCAAGAACTGCTCGCGTCTTTATCAAAGGATCTACTTTAAATCGATTGTTTAGCGAGTTCTTTTCCTCTACTCTTATCCTCACTGGCACTGCTGAATCAAGCTCACTCAGTTCTGGAGGTTGGCCTTTGTTCCACACTACAACGATCTCACGTACTGAAGAGCACCTTGAGTAATGCTTGACGTACATTTTCAAGTTCCAGAGCCGAGCATCATAGGTCATTGTTAATAAAGTGAACTGAGAGTACTGACCATTCAACGGGTAAGCTTCCTGTGCACCACTGCCTCCGTAGATGTATTTAACCCCAGTGCACATTAACACAATAGTGATTATAAATATTACAGCAAGAACCAACCCTCCACTGCATGTTTTTGGCTTTATTCTGGCACGGAGAGACGAGCTTGCTCTGTTCAACCGACTACAAAATAGTCTCATTCTATTAGATAACAAGCTCGATCTTTCCCAATTGAATGTAGCATCACTCCTCTTTCCAACATTGTGAGGGCACCAACTTAAGGGAACTAATCCTTTCACTGCTCCTAATAACATACCGAACACTATAACCAGCATAATAACGCCTAAAAATGATGCACAACCTAAAATAAACCGTCGATTAACGTCTCCTGAAGGGACTCGGTCCCCATCCATAACAGCAACCCACTCCCCAGAGCTTAGTTGCTGTACATCAAGTTGATGACTGCGGGCACCATTCCAGGCATTTCGTCCTTTCATCGACTCTTTAAGCCCCAAAGGCACCTCAACTTCTTTGTACTCAGTAGGAGTTAGAGCTTCTACTTTAAATAGACGTAACCGCCTCCCATATGTCTCACCACAGTCTTGACCAGCACGATAAAGATGACCATTATATAAAAATGGTCTACCTCCATTTCGAGCTCCCTTGCTCTTATCTGTGTTATAAATAGGATTCTTTTTATGCGGTCTCCAAGGACCGAGAGGTGAGCTACTATACCTAATCTCCAACTGACCATTCTTCTTGGCACCAATTCCACTGTGATCTGAACCAAAAAGCCAGTACTTCCCATCATGTTGAACAATAAAAGAATCAACAAGCGGCTTTTTCATTAGGATCTTTTCCAGTTTCCATTCTGTAGGGAACTTTACAGCTCGATAAAGACGAAGATCCCCTTTAGCACTGCCCTCAGGCATCATATAGATCTGCACAACAATAATACAGATGGAAGGAGATATTAGTCACACCTCATGCAGAATAGACTTCCATGATAGCGAAATATTTAAAGACTTCTGATAGAGACTGAATAATTTTATTCTACAGAACAGGATCCTGCCTATTCATGAGTCTGTCAGAATACAATCATAAAGATGAAATCACATTCACACATGCTACCTACAAGGCCTGTCACACGGTGCTAGCAGGTGAGATATTTTTAAGTCCTTCGCGTCCCTCCGCACTCCTACATCTATTGTCTATTCTCACCCCATTAAGCTTTTTACGAACCAAACTTCAGGACTTCGATATAGCAAGTTGAATGTTGTTGTTCCAGACAAATTTGAGTTACATGACACATACATAGTTCAGGAAGTAAGAATCTTACATTGCCATTGTAGTCGAAGACATAAGGATAGGAGAGATGCCAATCTTCATCCAGAGCAACGCCCAACTGTTCCCACGTTGCTCCTTTATCAGTACTTCTTGCAACTCCAATATCTCCTTGCATTGTGATTGAGTTCTTTGCTTCAAAGAACAGGTAAAGGATGTCTCCCTGGATAACATAATTAAACAGAAAAATAACAATCAAGATCCTGTATGAACTAAAGCAAAGGAATTTAAAGATTGTAGCACAACCAGACACACCAGTTAAAATAGTACAAACATAAAATATCTTATATTTTCAGATGAGTAATGTCACAACTGAGACAACAATATATCTAAAATACAAATGAAAAGACATTCTTCAAATGCTCTTGATAAAATATATAATGTTCTATGTTGCAAAGAGTAGTTCTTGAAGGCTTAGTTTGAAGGAAACCATGGTAAAGATATTTAAAGAAATTACTTCAAGATCACAGGTTCAGAAGCAGAAATAAACAGTGAAAAATTATTCCTTACCTTTATTAAATTGATTAGCTGGCTAAGACGAGGATTAGAATACACACGTAGGACGTGCGACCTCAGAGTTAAAAATTCAAGAATGGTCTAAAGCTCAAAACAAATGATTTTGAACCAGTTTTGATATCAATCGAGTATTTGGATATATGAGATTTGCCTCTGAGAGAAAGGTCAATTCTATAAAGAAACAAAGATATATATCCATTTTTCCAGCTCTTATATTCCGAACATCATCTATACCATTTGTTTCTGACCAGTCATCTGTACTTTTTTTGTACCCCTAGAGATTAACGAGCCCATCGTCTATGTTGCTCGGACTCTTCAAAAATGTCGACGGATGCGTATCAGATCCTCCAAAAATAGTGTATTTTTGAAGGATCCGACACAGATGCGGCAACATTTTTGGAGAGTTCGAGCAACTTAGCCCATCGTCACAACGCTATCTCATCTGTAACAGATTCCATCCAATTTTTCTTGTCTCGGTTGCATATCTGTGGCATCAGGATGTGGTCCTTGCACACACAAGTGCAGGAATATTAGGGAGCAGACTCTTCTCTTGTCCAGTACTCGAAGTTATCTCTTTCTATCCCATGTTTTTGCACATTATTAGCTCAGGGACAGTTATACGTCCCACACAGTGCAGAATAATAAGCATAACCGAGGAAAGCAACATCCAAAAGAGACAAGGATAATGTCATGGAACTACACTATTAACCTTTCCATCACTACCTACTCTATGACTCAACTTACTCCTTCTCAGTAGGATTCCTCACCAAGAAGTCATGTGACATCATCAGCCAATTTAAATAAATGTAACAGCATAATTTATCTGTTTTAGAATGGTGATTAAGCTGACATGGTTCCACAAACATCACATCAACAACAACAACAACATACCAATGTGATCCCACAAGTGGGGTCGGAGAAGGTAAACTGTACGGAGACCTTACCACTATCTCTTAGAGATACAGATTGTTTTTGGAAACCCTCGTCTCATCCATAAACATCACATCAAATCACTAAAAGATAATGATAATAGAGGATTAAAGATAAATTTCCTCCACAAGAGTCTCATCAATGAAACTTCAAACAACTAATCATTTCAAGTTTCACCAACTGGACTACAAACATGATAGAAAATCCAAAATTGCTTTCTCTTTTTTTTAACTAATATAACAAAGTCAATCCATCACAGAGTAACAAAAACAAGCTAAATAAGACATTAAAAAGAAGTTACCTGAACATAAATAAAAGGGTCAGCAACAAAATTACTAGGAAAACTAGCCCCAGAAGCTGAAGCACAAGTGACAACAGGATTTGCCACTGGCCATGCTGCAGTCTTGTTCCTCCAAACATTTGCCTGCCAAACATTTCCAAACACAAAGTTCAACAATCATGAAATTCACACAAAACATGTAATTATTCCATCCATGAAAAAACAATAAACTAGCTTTTGACCATAGATTTGGGAGTAGTTTTTGCAAACTCATCATCAAATATCTGTTTGCCCATCAACTTTGATTCTTCAGTCCTTTCAAAAAGTTTCAATTTTTGAGACTTCCCACAAAAAATCAAAATTTTCCCAAGTAAAATGCATGTCCAAACACAACTTCAAACTCCAAAAACTCAAATTTTCAAGTTTCAATCTTTGAACATAAAACGCAAGATGCATTTATCTCAAGTTCTAATTGACAACCACCATCACCACCCACCCACCCACTCCCCACATCATAAAACCCAGAATCTCAATTGAAAAGGCTCAAAACAACAAACCCCAAATCACAAAAAATCAAAACTGAATCTTTAAAACTAAAAAATGAGCTAAAAAGGGAAAAAAGGAGAAACCAAGAATACAAATTGATGAAGCTTACCTCTTCAATGGGTTTAAGATTAAAAGGTGAGTCACCATAGTAGACCCCAATTGACCAAGAACCTTCATTGTCCTCATTACACCCCAAAGAAGAAAGTGTTGTATGTACATTTGGGGGTAGTAAAATTCTACAATAAAGTCCAGCAATTGAAGCAAGACAAACAAAAGACACCAAAAAGAACACAAAAGCTGAAGAGTTAGCACAAGAATCACTGCTACAACTACTACTGCTGCTGCTGCCATTACTCTTGTTGCGACACCGCCACCATCTACAAACTCCACCGTTGACTGTGGACCCAGAAACCGCAATTGGAAGAGAACCCATTTTCACCAAAATTAAACTAAAAAACTTCAAAACCACCGGAAATGGGGTAAAGGGTAGTTGCCACTGGCCGGTAAGATCTTAAAGATGGTATCTTTTTTTACAGTCAACGTGAAGCAGTTATACAAGAACTAACAAAAACCACCATTTTTGTTCTTCTGTATGTATGTATTTTCTTCTTTTTTTGATGAATTTGTGTGTTTCTACTATGTGTATTTCTGGATTTCTTCTTCCTTTTGGAAAGTTGACAGAGAAGTGGTAAAAAATATAGAGGAAAAAAACAATGTTTGATTAAGGAACTTCTTGCTCTGTATTATGTTCCTTAATTGAGTTGTCTATGTTGGTGTGCTGGCTTTAGTATTGATACAATATATAGACACGGGGGCTAGGGGGTTGAAATTTGAAATTTTATTTTTGTTTTGTTGTTCTTTTCTTGATAATTTCTCTCTTTCAAAAATAATTTTTTTATTTATATAAAATAATGATAATATTTACATACATTTTTGTTTTTTCAAATTTTATTTATAAAATTTTTAATTAAATATATTATTATTATTATTATTATTATTACTGATAATCGTGAAACACCTCTCTGTAAAATAAGAGTAAGATTGTCATATGTTCTATTTTTTCAAGAACTCACGTATTTGACCATACTCACGTATGTTATTATTATTGAGTTTGAAATTCATTTGCAATAGTATTTGAGCGAAACTTACTAATATTCGAATTTGCTTGTAATTTATGTATTTATATTTGTCTAATTTGATGAAATAATTGAGATCTTGATAGTTTTAGTTAGAAGTTTGAATATAAATTTTGCAGAGAAAAAAAAAAGCATTTTACTCTAATTTATCCAAATTTTAGTAAGTTAAAAGTATTTATATTTTTTTTAAAAATAGTGCTTTTTACTCAGCCAATTCAATATACAACAACAACAATAACATACCCCAGTGCTCAACCAATTCAATTTTCAAAAGGAGAAAAGCATCACTTTACTCTAATTTACCCAAATTTTTAAAAATTTAAAAGTTTATTTTTAAAAAAATAGTGTTTTTAACTCAGCCAAATATAAATTAATATTTCATATTGGTAACAATATTTTTTCAAATTGATCAATCAAAATGCTTGGCTTTACTTGATGTGACTAGGTATTAGTTTAATTATTATATTTTAAATTTATGATAATTAAATAAGAAATCAAGAATCCTTTTTGATTGTTCTTTTTAATGTTGTGGGCATATTTGTCAAATGAACAAAATAAGAAAATAAAATAAAAATTATTAGTTGGTTGTTGACAGATATAGAGTGGTCTTGGTCTTTGGAAACTCCTCCATAAGTAGGCCTTGTTTGACAAATACCATTAAATTAATCTTTTTAATTAAACACTTGCATTAATTAATCACTTCTAGAAAGAATATAAAATATATTCTCTCAGTTTTATATTAACTGAATTTATAAAGTAATGCATATATACTAAAAAAAAATATTCAAAGATAAATTTTACACTATATTTTTCACTATTGTCATTTGTAAAATTATAAATATATAGTATAATTTATTTCTTAGAAAATGTAAAAGATCAATAAATGAAAGGACAAATATGAAAAAAGTTTTAAACATTCATCTTGAACTTTGAAAAATTTAACTATTTTGAACCTTAAAAAAAATCTCAAAAATTTAATTAATTTGAAACAGAGGGAATAATAAATATATACTCCTTTTGTTTGTTCATCAATAATGGTGATAATAAAGTTGTTTAGAGGATTAATCAAATTACAACGTGTCTAATGGAAATTTCCAAGTTTAAGAAATATAATTAGACGGTTCAAAATTAAATTGAAATTGATCATTCGAATCAAAAAAAAGTTATTAATTTATTAATAATGAGTTATTGATTTAACAGTTTTGGTAACAGTTTAAATTTATTTTATTATCAAGTTATCTGTTTTTAATGTTTTAGTGTTTTTTCTTAACGGGTTAATAGATAACCCAATAATAAAATAAATAATTATATTTATACTATCGATATATAAAGTTCTTGACAGTTTTATACTTTTATTTTTTACTGTCTCAAACTCTCAGTTATTCTACAACGTGACGGCATTTTCTTAATTGCTTTTGAGTAAAACGCAATCCGTCAACTCATATTTATGGTTTTTTTTAGTTTGTCACCTTATTTCTAAGTAATTTTTAATTAAAAAAAATTGTGTCAAATATTAACAGCTCAATCGATAATGATCAATAACTGATAAATCAATATATTAATGACTTTATAACGATTTAGCATATCTACAAATCGATAACAGACAAATTGAATCGATAAACCTTAAAATCGGATCAAACCAACCCATATACAACCCTACGTATAATTATATTGGTAGCTAAGTTTTGCTATTTTTAAAGATAGAAGTTTTGTTTACAAAACTATTTTCTTTATTAGTTAATCCCTTGATTTCATTTTGTTTGGCTCCTTTATTTATTAAAAATAAATATTTTATTTTATTTATCTATTTTAACAAATTAAAAGAGTTTTATTACTTTTTTTTCATTCTATTGTTTGTATTAAACAACTATCTAATTTAGAGTTTCAAAATATCATTAATAAGATTAATTTAGTAAAACAATATTAATTAAATTTTTCTTTGTAGGGTATTAGCTCAATAGAGATCAGGTAATATGAAAAAAATGAAATAATAAATATGCACTTCATTTTTTTTTCAAGGGTGTATAAAGTTATAATGAACAAGTAAAAATAAACAGAGATAGTTTCCTTACAATTTTACGATAAAGAAATATTATATTTTAAAACATAAACAAGGATAAAATAGTTAAATACCTTTTTTAATTAATACTTTTTTCATTTCATGTATGTTAGTTATCCATTTCTTAATAAATTATAATTAAAATGAGTAGTTTTACTAATTTATCTTTTATCCATCCCTTGACAAAGAAATTTTTTGAAATTATTTAGGGTTTTAAAAAAATATTAATGTAAAGATAGAATAAAAAAATAATTAATTTTATCTTGACAAGTAATTTAAGATAATATTTAATAATAAGATGGACAATAATCATGAGACAAGGGTTTTTTTTTTTAAGATTGTAAAATAAAAATAGGATTTTATTTTGAGAAGATGAATATATATTAATTGAGACTCCAAATTGCTTTAAAGTCCAAATTATAACTATTTTAAGAATTTGCTTTTGTTGGTGGCGTAGTGTTATAATCCTAAATTCTCTTTTGTGATGGATTTTTAATTTCTAATTTTTAAATTAACTATATTAATAGATTGATAATAAAACATTATCTTATCTTTACTTTCTTACAAAATAATTATAGGACCAATATATATATACATCGATTATTTCATCAATATACAATAACAACAACATACTCAGTGAAACCTCACAAGTGAGATCTGAAGAGGGTAAATTGTATGTAGATCTTACCGCTAACTCATAAAAATAGAGAGACTGTTTCCTAATATTTTACTAATATTATTTTTAATTATATTGATATTATTTCATCAATATATAATATTAATATAATTAAAAATAATATTTTATCACCTAAATAGTTGTATTTTGTCTATATGCCCAACAACATTATTTTAGCTTTATTGGAGCCACCAAAAAATGAGTTTTATGATAAGTTTTATGACGTAATTGAATTAAAAAAATAAGTTAATTTGTACTATGAAGATTCTAGAAATAAAATTCTAAAAATAAAAATAACGTGGTTTACAAGAAATTTAAAGTATATGTCTGCCATTAATTTATTTTTCATTTAATTGACCGTAGACTAAAAATGGACTTCAAATTCTTTAGTGGTATGCTCAAAATCAACGTTTTGAAAAAAAAAGAAGAGGAAAACAACACGTTCTTTCTTCTTCTTCTTCTTCTTTTGTTTTCCTTTCTTTCTAAATTTTTGATCGAAATTCGATATTTATATTAAGGTTGATTGTTAATTTAATTTATATATTATAAAATTTATTTAAAAAATAATATTCAAAATTTTTAAATATAGATGGAGTATTTATTCCTTTGCAGGTTGAAAACATTATATCGATAATATATTTCAGTATACGTACTTTATTACAGGCTTGATGAGTACATAATCTTGAGAAAGGAGGGAGTTTATTTTCGATAAATTTCTAGTTTAAGTAAAATATATTAAAAATTAAGTGTACAAAGTAAGTACAGAATTTATACTAAAAATAATGAAAAAGAATAATATGATAATTAAAATAAAGAAGATAATAAAATTGAAGGTGAAATAGTAGGAGAGTAAAAAAATAATACTCGTATTGATTATTGCAGAAACTAGATAATATTCGACTACTTGTTAATACTTTTTGGCCTTTTCACAATATGTCTGAATCATCTCGAATCTCGTCTTCTTGATTATATTACCCACCAAGAAAGCCACTTCATCTTGTCCCAAATTTATAATTTCTGCTACTTTTATCTTCTAGATATAAAAGTTCATGACCGATCAACACTCCTCTTAAACATAGTTGATTTGATCGATTACTATTTTATAAACTTACCTACAAGATTTGATGACGCATTTTTATTCACATAAAACATCAAATACAAATTTATATATCATCTTTCTCCAATACAATATGTAATATCCTCAATAATCTAATCCCAAGCTTTTAATCAGAATGGAAAATATTTAAATAATAACAATAATATACCATTAAACATTGGAAAGCATCTCCTACTTGGCATCATTATCATTAACAAATCTTCAACATAAAATTAGTGAAATTCACATATCCACATTCTTGAAAGATAAGTTTGAAATTTCCCACTCTAACTTTTAATAATGTGATTTAAAATAATTCTTAAAATATTTAATCTTTTTACTAAATGTTATAAATAAATAATAACATTATCCCAATGTTTTAAAGATCCCTACTCATTACAGGATATAGGAGAATTGGATATATAGAACTTGATCCTTATATTTAAAAATATAGTGCGACTGATATTTATTTACGTAACGATTTAGATAATATTAGACAAAAAAAAATTATAGCAAAGGACAAAGTTTCACAATTTTCAACCATACAAGGGATAATTTGACCATATTATGATCATAACCATTTGGATGACTTTTAGAGGAAGTTTCTCAAAGAAAAACTTTTACAAGTATAGTGCCTATGTTAAAGGAAAAAAAAAGGTACTACTACTACTACTACTATTATTATTATTATTATTATTATTATTATTATTATTATTATTATTATTATTATTATTATTTCATTTATCACTTTTTTCTTAAAAAGAAAAAGAAAAAGAAATAGGGTAAGGAAAGGAAAATTTGGGAGAGAATCATTTGGTAGGAAATTAAATCCGAATAAATAAAATGTAAAGTTTACGTACTTATCTAACTGAGCTATTAAAATTTTATTTTATATTTATCGCCTTAGAAAATCAGCAACCAAAAAAAGTTTTTTTTCAAAAACAAAGTTCAATAATTTCAACCTGAAAAGTGAAAAGAAAAACGTTAAAATTCTAGAACGATAAGAAAAGTCAAAATTGGACTTCCAAATGAGTAATACATAGGAAATATATTTAAAACTTCTCAATTTTGTTCTTACATGTATGTTAGAAAATAAAAAGATTTTTTTTATTTTTTCATTCGTTTAAAAAAGGCTCGATAAACAAAGTTACTTTTTAATAAAAATAACAAAAATTAAGTTTGGTGTATAATTGAGATTTTATATTGATTATGTTTTGTCATCCTTCAATTTATTTTTTCTTCATCCCCACCTCATAGGAGCAAACTACGATACTATAAGCGATTCATTTAAAATTTTTTATTGAAGGGTTTATTCGTTTATTTATTTTTTTATATTTAATTTTTTTTAAAAATTTTATTAATGAAAATTTTAATAATTCTTCTTCTTCTTCCTTTTCTCTGTCATCTTCTTATTATTGTTAGTAGTATTTGTACTTTCTTTACTATTAATATTCCTTTCTCTTCATTGTTATTCATTGCTAGTCGTTCCTATTGTCTCTTTCTCTTTACTTATATTTCTTTTGGCATATCTAGTTATTTCTGCTTAACGGTTTTGAGCCGAGGGTTTTAGGAAACAGGCTCTCTACTTCTATGAGGTAGCGATAAGGTCTGCGTACAATCTATTCTCCCCAGATCCCACTTGTGAGATTTCACTGAGTATGTTATTGTTGTTGTTGTTGATATTTATTTTAAATTATATACAAATAGTTTTAAAGTAATATTTTTTTTATATATCAAACACAATATAAATAACACACATATTTATTTTCTTTTCTTTCTTATAGATTACACCCTTAGACTTCTTTTTATCTATGTATATATTTCCTCCTTAGAATTTGAGCAAACAATTTTTTTTTAAAAAGTTCAAATGATTATATATTTCCATCTTAGAATTTCAGCAACCAATTTTTTTTAAAAAAAATGTCCAAATGATTACAACGTAAAAAGAAAATTTGTAAAAAATTCTTAGAATTATTTCTTTTTATTTTTTTAAAAAAGGGTCAAATGTCAAAATTGGACTGCCAAATGGGTAAATTTTAATTTTTTTAAAATAGAATTTTCCATAAGGACAAGAGGCGGAAGTTTCAAAAGCAACGTAATTTGATACCCACTCGCACTGACTCAATCTTCCATACACGCTCCCTGGTCAATGACGGCTATGGAGCGGTGGACTTTACGCGTTCTTCGAATTTCACGTGCTCAATAACTATGGGCCCCACTGAGGCTGCTGCTTTTTTATTTTAAAGTGTGACTTGGCAAGTGTCAATTTGGACGTTTGAATATGTTTCATTATAAAATTTTTTAAAAATTGGAATTATTTTTATGAATAATATAAAATAAAATAAGTAAAAATATTTTTTTATTATTTTTCAAATTTTCAAAAATCTAAAAGTTTGATCCCCTAATTTAATGCCCTAAATATATTTTCCCAAGTTCAACTACGAAAAATATGAAAAATTTTAAGCTTGCGGACATATAGATAGTAATCAGTTGCTTCCTTTATAGTCGTCAGCTCATTCTTGACAAATTCAAAATCCACCCTCTAGAGAATTTTCTTATAAGGATATGTAGAGGCGAAAGGTGTTCATATGGTGTACATTAGGGTGATAAAGGATATGTATGACGGAGTTAAGACTTTAGTAAGAACAATAGAAGGAGATCGACTCAGAGCATTTTTCTGTTGAGATGGGACTCTATCAAGGATCTGCGTTGATCTCTTTTTTTTTTTGCTTTGGTAATGGATGAGTTGACGCGGTCTATCCAGGAGGGAGTGCCATGGTGTATGCTATTTGCATATAATATAGTACTGATTGATCAGACTTGAGCTAAAATTAATGATAGATTGGAGACTTGGAGATATATACTTTGAAATCGAAATGGTTCAAATTGAGCAGAACCAAGACAGAATACTTGGAATGTAAATTAAGTGTTGCTAGAGGTGAAGCAGGCATTGAAGAGAAGCTTGTCACTTAACCTATTCCAGAGAGAGAAAGCTTTAAGTATCTTGGATCCATCATCTAGGATAGTGGCCATATCGATGATGATGTTACACATCGTATTGGGGTAGCATAGACGAAATGGAAGCTTACCTATGGAGTATTGTGTGATAAAAAAAGTACTACCTAAGTTTAAAGACAAGTTTTACAGAATGGTGGTTAGACCATCTTTGCTATATGGGGTGGAGTACTGGCCAATTAAAAATTCACATGTTCAGAAGATGCAAGTTGCGGAGATGAGGATGTTGAGATGGATATGTGGACATATCAGGAGTGATAGGATTAAGAATGAGATCATCTTCGAGAAGTTAAAGGTAACTTATGGCTGACAAGATGAGAGAAGTGAAACTGCATTGGTCTGGACATGTGTAGAGAAGAAGTACCTATTTTCCTGTTAGGAGGTGCGAGAGGTTAGATCTAATGGTTATACGGAGGGGTATAGGTAGACCGAAGAAGTATTGAGGAAAAGTAATTAAACAAGATATGACGAAACTTAATCTCACTGAGGACATGACCTTAGATAGAAAACAGTAGAGATTGCGTATTAGAGTAGAGGGCTAATAGGCTAGTAGGGGTCGATATACGAATTTGTGATATAGTAGGTTAATATGAGTAGTGACGTCTTTACTTGAATGTTGTAATTATTAATCCTGTATTTGTTTACTTTTAGCATATTTACATTACTTTTACATTTTATCATTAGTCGCTCTTTCTGTTTTCTTTCTTTTTCTGTCTTTTTTTTCATATTTAGTTTATTCTACTTATAGCTTGAGACGAGGGTTCCTGATGAGTCATAAAAATACGACTTTTATAAAGCCTTAAACAAAAAATTTTTGCACTTTCTCAAGCAAACTTGTTATTTTGATGTTTGTTTTTCAGGAAGAATTATCGAGGCATGAGAAATGGGCAAATTTATGAAAAAATGATGGAAAAGAGCAAAAATAGAGTCAAGGGAGAGCACACGGAGGCTCACACGGCCCGTGAGTCACTAGACTGGCCGTGTGGAGACTCGTCAAAGCTACGTGAGTGCCTGCTACCGTTGAAAAGCGAAGAAATTGGTCAAGGTAGATCTCATGGTATAGCTGATGAAATGTTTGATGTGACACGAACTGTCCCATGAAGCGTCATGTTGACGTGATCCCATGTACCATCAAAAGTTCTAGAAAAAAATCAAAGTGGAGCCGGACGGAAGGTTACACGGATCGTGTGACCTACCATGGTCCGTGTCATTGAGCGTGAGAAAGAAGTTTGCAAAATTGCACAAAAATTTCACACAAGGCATGACAGATGGTCCTTTTGACGGGCCGTCTGCCCCTGCGTGGAGATGATGTTCGCGAATTTGATGAAGTCCCACCACACGGACCGTTGCACGGTCCGTGTACCTTCTCACGGGCCATGTAGTGGCCCGTTGCTATGCTGACAAATTTTTTCTTTTTTAATTAGGATTAGGTTTTCTTTATATATAAATAGGTATTTTATTTCGTTTTTACTTAGTTTTTTAACGGCTAGAGATAGAAAACTCCAGAAAACAACATTTTCTTTAGGGGGTTTGCAAGATTTTAGGATTTTTGCTATCAATTTCAAGCTTGTAACTTGTGGATTGGTTGATTTTTCAATAGTAAGTTATTTATTATGAATTCCTTCTATCTCCGTGAGTTTTATTGTTTGAATATGTTAGGCTAAACCCACAACTAGGGTTGTGAAAACCATGACAAATCTATAAGATAGACGAATATGGGGTAATTCTCGGGATTGATTTTGTATATATTGTAGTAATCTTAGTAATAATTTCTTCCTTGATGAGTCAGCGCATTAGGGTCAAGCATTTATTCTTTGCATGCCCGGGAGGAATGCTTTGATTAGGAAAAGATTTCTACGACAAAAATTCGAGGTTTTTAACCTAGTCTAAGTACTTAAGACCGAAAGATGAGAGTATTCTGGCATCAATAACAAGGGTTAGCATGTATACGTTCTGAGACCGAAAGGTGAGGAATGACATGCATTTAAGAGGGATCGAAGGTGAATTAAATGTTACTTAACTTGTTAGATCTTATATACGTAATCATAAACAAGTTAACCACTAGATTCGATTATCGCATTAGATGTCATGGGAGAACACAATCCTAACGTAACATAATTTATTTGAAATCTAGTCATTCTTGAATCCAATTAGTACTTTACTTTAGTAATTTATTTTGAAAAACCAAAATCCTCCATTTACTTTATGTACTTTTGTTTCGTGAATAGATATTACATATGGAAACAGTTCTAATAGATTTATTCTCACGCATTCTCTGTGGGATCGATCTCAACTCTGGTTGAGTTCTATATTTGATCAATGAGCGCTTTACTATTCCATTTGGAGTATAAATTTGGGCTTATCAGTTCCCTGGAAATAAACTCTCTATCTCTATGAGGTATAATAGTAAGGTCCGCGTACATTCTATCCTTCTAAACCCTACTTATGGGATTCCACCGGGTATGTTGTTGTTGTTGTACCCTCTAGAGAATTATATTAACCTTGCATTTTAATGGTCAAATGCAGGGACAAAGTTAGAATTAAATTTATAACTTCATTTTGAATTTTATAACGATTATTTAAAGTAATAGTAACTAAAATATAAATTTAATATTTTATATGTAAATTTCTAAGTATAAATATATTATTTAAATAAAATTTATTAAATTTGATCGAATTTGTATGCAAACTATTAGCTCCGCGTTCGACCAAAACGCCTTATAATTATTTAATTCAAATTGCCGCCCCGGAGAACAAGTCTTTTTTTGTGAAATTTCCTAGGTAACAACTTAACGTTTTCCTTTTCTTGTTTTTATTTTTTTTAAGGATACTTCGTTGTGTTTTTTTTTGTTTGTCTCACTTTATTGAAAGGAATTTTTTTGTCTAAAATATTTATCACTTTTAAAAAGTTTAAAAACATTCTTTTACGTTGAACTTTCTCGTTAAAAGTTTGCTTAAGAGAGTGGATCTTGCTGCTCGTGGTTTTGATTGAGCAAATTATTAGATATCATGGATGAGTTTAAGTATCGAAAAATCGAAAAATAAATTGAATTAAGTTAATTTTTTCTTTAATTTGAATTTTTTAGTTCGTTGTTGGTATTCTTTTTTTAAGTTTGATTTGGTGTTTGATTTAGGGGTCTCAAAATTTTGGTGCACCAAAGAATCAAATATTTATTTTAAAAAAATAAAAACTAGATATATACTAGACCCCAAAAGAATAAAATTATGTATATAATAATTAAATTATTCATGAAATAAGTCAAAGTAGCAAAAAAATTATAATTCATATAGTTAATTTGAAATATTATTTTTCTGGAGAAATTCAAACATATTTTTGTCGATTTATGTAATGCAAAAGAATTCGCCTTCTTATTTGTTTTTCTCAAGTAATAGTTGGAGCAAGTTCTTGACAAAAAGTCAGTACAATTTTTTAAGCACAATAAGTGTTCTATGGGGGTACGTCATCTCATAATATGATTTTAAGTGTCTAATACCTAGATTTATTCTTATTTTATTTTTCTTCAGTTTGCATCAAAAAGTTATTTAAAAAATATCAAATAAAATCAAACCGAAGAACTGAATGTCCGCCCCTGTTAGATACGTACATGACTACTTTTTGGCTATATGTTCTGCGGTTGAACCTTCTATTTAAGATTCAATTTATGAGGCTAATTTAATGTCACGTTGAAGCTTCGATTAGGACAACTATTATAGGTTAGTTATTTCTAGCTTCTATGTTGGACTATCCACTTTGATATAGTTTTCATTGTATATTGATGGTATGTATGGAGCAAGTTTTGGCGAAGTTGGAACTTGGAAACTCTTATTTTGGTAAAATAAACTAGATTAAACCTATAACTAACTTCATTAAACATTGTTCCGTCTGCTCTATTTCAATTGTCAAGATAGTGTTTGGCACAATTCTTAAAGAAAAATGAGAAAGTATTAAAAATATAATTAAACTTGGCATGAATTATTGGTTTCATCTTCAAATTATTTCTAGTATTAAAAATATCTCTGTACTTGTCTAACTAAACTTAAACATGCCCCTAATCTTGTAACAAGAGTGAAATACACCCCTAAATTCATGCCAAGTTAAGAGGTATTTTTAACACTTGTGATAGATCAGAGATGTATTTTAATTTAGTTAGACAAAAGGGTGTTTTTAAGACCATCAATAGTTCAGAATGAAACTACTAGCTTAAGCCAAGTTCAGAAATATTTTTAATAAGGGGTGCAATTTGACTAGTATAACCTTATTGAAATGGTTGGTACTTTTTAAAATTGTAGCACTAATAGATTTTTTAACATTTTAAGAACGATTTAATTACTGAGGGTAGAACTGAAAAAAGTGACTAATTATTTATTGATTGTTTGAATTGTTAATTAAGTTGAAACAACTATTTTTAATATACTTAACAAAAATCTGACGGGAGGAGTATTTGATTCTTTTTATTTGTTTTTAAATTTTAGGCACACTCATTTAGAAAATCTTTCATTACAACATAATAGTAAGATTACTGCCTCCATTCCAAATTAATTGAATTTTTGATATTTTTTTAATATTCAAAATATTTGAGTTGTTGCAAGTTCAAGGTGAATATTTTAAATTTTTTTTCATATTTGTTCTTTTATTTATTAAAATTTTATATTTTCTAGCAAATAAATTTATCACGATCCAAAATTCGGGGGTGATAGCACTCGTCTTATCCTACCAAGACAAGTCATCCTACAACTCAACTATAACCTTAACAGTGCAAAATTATAATAAAAATGAAAGTTCGATTATGGATAATAAGTCAACTTAATGAAAATCTTCCAAAACCTGGTTGTCACGTGCACAAGCTTCTAACGTATTACAATAGATTTGAAAGGAAACACAAGTATCAAATGACATTGTCTCTAGAATAGAACAAAATCATAAATAGGAACAAGAAGTCAGCTGGGATGGCAAACAGATGCCTCTCACAATCTCCACAAAAAGCCACGGACAAAGAAAGTAGAGAGTATCACTGCAATCCATGCTCGCAACCTACAAAAATTATTGTAGCAAGAGGGGTGAGTACCAAACACAGTACTCAGCAAGTGAACAACTAAACACAAAGTTAAGTAATATATAATACCAGTACCCCTAACACTCCAACCAAATCCCCACACCTATAACCTGCATAAAGTCAGTCCAGCATAACAGTTCACAATGTACATAGCAGATAGCTCAATAACCACAACAAATATTATATATCAACAACACCAGGGATCAAGTGCATCTATCACAAGTTTCACAAAACACTCACACATTTATAAATGATAATGAGATGTAATGCAATACAATGTCACGTAGAATGATGCATGTCTGTCCTAATAATACACACCCGTTGTAATACAGCCTGGGACCCATGGGGGACTCCTAGTCCATGCATCTGTCGTGGCGCGCGACCCAACCCATCAAATCATAGTAACCATCACGGCATGTGATCCGACCTATCAAATCATAGTAACCGTCATGGCGTGTGACCTGACTCATCGAATCATAGTATCCTCTTTAATTCTCATTATGTTTCACTAGCCGAAACCATTTTTCATCGACTTTACATTTCTTTTTTTCACTAGCCTGAACCATTTTCCATCGGCTTTACATTTCTTTTGTTGGAACATCCAGCAATCACATAGTAAATACACAATAATCATGTTCATGGAATTAAAATATGCAAGATGTCCATACAAATTCATATGTCTCAAAATCAAGAATGGGTAGCTCAATAACATAATTATTGCCATATTCTCAATCTCAATACCATCACGACCTTAACAACATTTACCTTTAAAAGTAAGTATCATTTCGATATTAATAACAAATGATCACTATTTCACATATGATAAACCTCCATTATTAATACACAAGTCAAATATCAACATAGGATAATCACCCAATTTAAAATATTTCAATCAAAGTCTACGTAAATCGTCTTACCACCTCACACAAGAAGTACAAGATTCTATATATTTAACAAAGATGAAGAAATCTACTTGCCTTATATAAAGTCTTGAATCACGATAATTCCGAAGCTTTTACCTTTCTATGACACTCCAATTCACCAAGATCTATTCAAATATAGCATCATAATTATATAATGAACCTAAGGACACTAAAATCAATTAATTTAGGTGAAAAGGGTAAAATGGTCCAACAATTTTGTCATTCGAAAAATACCATCAAAGTCTGAAAACTTTTACATTAAAATATTTTCCAAGTGATAAGGAATTCAACGGCGAAAACCAATTCAAAAATAGAGCTAACATGAGGAAGAAGTCACATATTAAAGTTTTCAAAATATATTAAAAATATAGCAGTAAATCTGTAATTTTTACCTCAAACAAAATAACAAAGTCAGTTTCTGAAGCTCATATGGTGTTCTCCTCGAAAAAATATACAATTCAGCCTTTGAATCACTCAAATCCGATCAAAATTGAGAGAGAAATCATTGGTTGTAGTTTGAGGAAAGTTTGCGATCTTCCCTCCTCTTTCTTGGAGAAAATCCTCAACCTTCGCAGTTCTTTTAAGTTGAAAGAACTTTGAAGGATATTTATTGAAAGAATTATCTTTGATTCTTGAATTCTTGACTTAGACGCTTTAGAATTTTTGATAAAGAACCATAATTCTTGAAGAAGAAGAGTCAAGAAATCCTTTCTTGGGATTCTTGAATTTATTTTCTTGAAACCCCTAGGTTATGATTTAAACTCTTATTAGATATTCATAAATAAATGAAGAAATTTGGGTTGGGTAATTGAAATTCATGAAGATTACTTACCTTGAGGAGGATTCTTGGAAGCTAATCCTAACTTGATGATTTTCTTGATGATTATTGAGTGTTCATATTTAAGAGTGACAGAGAGGGGTTTTGATTACAAAAACTAATGTTTTATATATTTTGAGGACCATGAATAGATTCCTAAAGGTGTTAGGATAAAAGTACTCTCAAATTATAAAGAGAAAACATCATTAACTCATCCAGTGAGGGTCTGCGACGCGCTCCGAGCGTGGATTTCGGACAGCTCTGCACCTCTCTACTAAAAATGGTCATAACTTTCTACTCTAAACTCCAATTAACGCAAAATTAGATGCATTAGAAATCTAATTAAAATATCTTCGATTTTTATATTATGGGTCATCCAACTCATTATACTTTAGGAGATATGGTCATTTGAGGTTTTTATCCTTCTACCGATTCATATGAAAACTTAGTTGCTAGAAATTCTTTGAACTTGGCTTGATGTAAAAGATCCCTTATGACTCTAAATC
>JAOTQJ010000007.1:2635101-2654826 GCA_025642045.1 Solanum sejunctum
TATTATTTTTTAATTTAAGTTATATACACTATATAAATATATCTCCATCAATTATTAGATGATTAATTGACAATCTTTGTATAAGCATTAACTGGTATCTATCAAAAACTAATACTTCTCCGTTCTAAATTAATTAAATTTTTAAGGTTTTTTTTTAAAATTCAAAATATTTGAATTATTTAAAATTCAAGGTGAACGTTTGAAACTTTTTTCATATTTGTCCTTTCATTTATTGAACTTTTATATTTTTTAGGAGATAAATTACACTACATATTTATGATTTTACAAAAGACAATGGAGGAAAATACATTACTCCAATGCCTCAAAGGCTCCCGCCCATTGCGGGCTAAGGGGAGGTCGGATGTACTCAGCCTGATCCCTATGTTTAAAAACATAGCGTGACTATTTCTGGATGACCCCTGATGAGCGTCGAAAGTTGCATTGACTAACTGCTACTTCACAATTGAAAGAAACGCAAATAATTTAAAGAGTCATTTTGCTTTATTCCATCATACCCCAAAGCCAAAAAATAGTGAATCTTTAGCTTCATCCGAGATTGATGGAAAATGGAGGAAAATATGATATAAATATTGTCTTTGAATATTTTTTATTAATATGTGTGCATTAGCTTACAAATTCAATTAAAATGAGACAGAGAGAGTAATTACTTATTGGTAACGACCATAGATTAAAATTCAATATTAATATATGAAGAAAATGCTGTCCAATAAACCAAAAGCATTGTTTCCAACTAAAATACAGTGAATAAAACGAATTTTAATAATTAAATTCAAGAAAATCTTAAACATATTGGCATATTATATACACTACTCAGTACATAAATGAAATTAATTAATTAGTTAAAAAGCACAAACCACAAATACAAGTTAAGACAGTAAGAAAAAATCATGCAGGCCAAATTAAGACGGCATAAATTAATAAATTAATTAATAAATAAAATCTCATATATTGCCGGCTATTTTCTTAATTAATTGACAGCACAACATGTTCTTCCAAAAATTGAAACTTCCTTATTCCCTCTTAAAAATTATCAGCATTTTTTAAATCATAAAAAGTGTAAAAATAATAAATTAATAAGATTTTTTAAAAAAATAAAAATTGTTAAAAAACTTAGATTAATTCCCTTTAAAAGCCCCCATTACATTCATTGGAAGACCTAGTCATTAATTCCATTTGAAAGTGTCTTTGTTTAAAGAAAAATATATTAATGGGGAAATTATCACAAAAAAATCAGATTTGGAATAATTCAAGTACTAATCATGGAATTAATATTAGTGGTGCAGTGGTTAAGGTTAAAAGAACTAGAAAAACTGTTCCAAGAGATTCACCTCCTCAACGTAGCTCCATTTATCGAGGAGTCACAAGGTTTTAATTTATTTTTATATAATTATATTCTTGCACGTTAAATATTCAGTATCTTCATATTGTATATGTTCTTGAAATTATTGGTATTTTTATTGAATTCAAGACTTTCTGCCCTCATGCACTAATATCATGTTGAAATATGTCATGACTTAACTTCTAACGGACAGACGTTCTAAGTTCAGATCTCAGTATCACATGTTATGTTGTATCTTAATGGCGTATATGTTCTAGATTTTGTATTGTTGATGTTTGTGTTCAAGTATGTGGTCATTTTAACTTGAATTCACGATCCTTTTGCCTGCATTAATATTTTGTATCTTCATATTATATATGTTCTTTAAGCGATTGATGTTTTTGGTCATTGAGACTCAAATTCATCAAGACCTTCTGCCTGCATGCACTAATACCTTGTTGAAATTTTTCATGACTTATAAATTTCAATGGACAGACGTTTTGAGTTCAGGTCTCACTGTCACATGTTAGTTTGTACCTTCATATTGCATACGTTCTTGATTTTGTATTGTTGATGTTTTTGTTTAAGTATATATCTAGTCACTGAGACTCTATTTCACGAGACTTTCCACTTGCATTAATATCATACTAAAATGTGTCATGACTCACACGTTCAAATATGGTATCAAAGCAGACAGACAAACGTCATGAGTTCCAATCTCACTACTGTCACACATTATTATTAACATACATCTCTATTGTCTGCACGTATATGACGAGTTGTGTTAAAAATATTATTAAATGATAATTTAAATTTTTAAAATGAGATAATCGCACGCTTAATATTTATTAAAAATGTTTATTTATTCAGGCATAGATGGACGGGTAGATATGAAGCTCATTTATGGGATAAAAATTGCTGGAATGAATCTCAAAACAAGAAAGGAAGACAAGGTTAAATATTTTTTAAAATTTTTCTTTCCCACAATTTATTTTTTTCAGTTTAATTAATTTTCTAAGCTGCCAAACTGATTGACTCATTTTTTTTTCTTTTTTATTTTTGGCTCCTTTGAAATGGTGGAAATCAATAATGCAGTTTATCTTGGTATGTACCATTGTCTAATTAGATTTATTGATTTTATATTTATTTGGTATATAAATAATATATTGAATTAAAATATGGTAATTGTTTTTTTTAGGTGCTTATGATGATGAAGGGACAGCTGCTCATGCTTATGATTTGGCTGCACTTAAATATTGGGGAACTGAAACTATTCTTAATTTTCCGGTAATTAATAACTCATCTTAATTTTCTTTTCACTCGGTATTCAGTATCCACGTTGGAGTCTGATTATATTCAAATTTGTGTGACGTAAGGCTCCATTTGGAGAAAACACTCCCTATCAATGATGTTTCCATTCTCAATACTCGAATGCGAGACCTCTGATTAAGGAGTAACCCGTCCACTGGCATCATTTGGTGGTAATCTTACAATAGTTATTCCCAAATTAATACATACAAAAAGAAATTTGAAATTTCTAATTATTGAAGAGATAATTAAGAAAATAACATATTTTTCTAACAATGTAAGCTTTTAGATGAAATTAGTACATACTTCAACATCTATTATTTAAAAGAATTTTCAATTTTAATGAGATAGAAAATAAATTGCAATCACAAATAAAATATGAAGAAACATACTTTTATTCATAAACAATGCGGGTACAAATCTGTTCCTTCCATGATTCTTCTTTTCTTAGATTTCTCCATGATTCGAGGGTCATTAGTAGCGTATTTATCGAATGTAGGATGATTTTGACCTCCTTGAGTCGTATTTTGATCTCTTTATGAAAGGACCGACTTGTCGAAACTATGGTGGGCTTCCTCAGCTACCGGGAAAAAGAGCCTTCAGCCGATTCAGATCCCGAATCCTATCTAGTTCGAATGATGATCGCTTACTCGGAAAAGTGGCCTATTTCGTTCCCCTGCCCCGGACGTTCAGTTTAATTGGATCCCGTATTTCCCACGAAGAAAGAAGGACTCCCCTCCATTGTCTCAACCAAGCAACTACTTTCGTCCAATTCGAGCAAGTTTCAAATTCAAAAATAGTTATGAATTAGAGTGTAGGATAAAGTAACCTTCAAGAAACCTTAGCTATAGTATGAAATATCTGATAGAGTCTCATAAAATTTCAGTGTCTACACTTGGCTCATGAAAAACCAGACAGATACATGAGGAAAAATCAAATATTTTTTGATCAAATAAATCTTTAAATATAACTTCTAACAATATAAAATTTTAGATAAAATGATGGATCACATATTTCGGAACACTCATATTATCTTATCCTTTTAGGTATCAACTTATGAAAAGGAAATAAAAGAAATGGAGGGTCAGTCCAGAGAAGAATATATTGGATCATTGAGAAGGTAAGTTAATTAACTTGATCTTATTTCATTTAAAAAAGGTCTTTTAAATTATTTGTTTGCTTAATCAATTATATAATATGACTGATTTTAATATATATATATATATAGGAAGAGTAGTGGATTTTCAAGAGGAGTTTCAAAATATCGTGGAGTTGCAAGGTATCAAATATAATTTGATACTTTATAATATTATTAGTTTTATTTATTTTAACTAAGCATTTTATTCATCGATCGATCGCAGACATCATCATAATGGAAGATGGGAAGCTCGAATAGGCAGAGTTTTTGGCAATAAGTATCTTTACCTTGGAACATATGGTAAGTATCTTTTTATAAATCTAAGTTGTGTGGATTCTTCGGTTTCAATGTTGTATTTTTGTTAAATTTTTAGAAAATACATTATTTTTAGTGAATTTGACACGCATCTGCTGACACTTTTGAAGAGTCCGAACAACATAGCTATAAATATATATTTCTTTCATTTAAAAAATAATTACTTGATTTGACTTTGCACGAAGTTTAAAAAAAATAAAATTTTAAGTTATATCAAATATATCAAAATGCTCTTCAATTTTATGACCTTAAACATACTACATAAAAAATGAAATTAAAATATTATCAAAAGAAGAAAAGAACCATTCGTTTTGAGATAGTCATACTCATTTCAAGGCTATATGCAAAGAATAGTGAATTTAAATTTGTTGTAACAAGTAAACCTTCTTTATTTTAAAGTAACTAATTTCATATTTTATGAATAACTATATATAAAAAAATTTTAAGCGATTCGATTTATCAATATATAAAAAATACGAAAATTATTATTTTTTAATAATTATTCTCTTTTATTTTTTTTCAGCTACACAAGAAGAGGCTGCAACTGCATATGACATGGCAGCTATTGAATATCGTGGACTAAATGCTGTGACCAATTTTGACCTTAGCCGTTACATCAAATGGCTAAAACCGAATAATAACAACAACAATAACAACAACGATCAATCAAACCCTAATGTTGAAACTAACATGAGCCCTACTACAAATCATAGTATAGGATTAATCTCAACTTCAACTTCAAGTTCAACCACGACAACAATGACCTCGTTCCATGCTGCTTCTATTTATTCTCACTTACAACTTACTACAGACACGTCTATTCCTGATGTCTCAGCAATATCTCAGAGTCGATCTTCTTCTGCTACATCAGCCCTCGGACTACTACTCCAATCTACCAAGTTCAAGGAAATGATGGAGATGACCTTAGCGGCCGAGTGCCCGCCCGCACCGATTGAAATATCCGACCCGGAACCACCACAAAATAGTAGCTTCCCTGAGGATATAAAAACTTATTTTGATAATCAAGAATTTGGTAACTTTGGTCATCATGACCAAGAAGAGGATATGGTCTTCAATGAGATCAATTCCTTCATGCCACCCCTAATGCAATTTGATTTTGATGCTTAATTAGTTAAACATGAATTGAGATAGAGGAGGTCACGTGGGTTCAAGTTCTGAAAACAGTCTCTGGCAGAAATGCAATGTAAGATTGCGTATAATAAATCCTTGTGGTTGGACCCTTTCCCGAATCCTACGCATAACAAAAGCTTTAGTGCACCGGACTTGCCTTTAGTTAGTTTTTTAAATTAATTTTTTATATATATAGATTGTTGAGGAAATAATGGGGAATTCTTACATAGGAAGTGTTTTACTAGCTCTAGAGACACTTCCTATATAAGTATTTTTCAAATGTGATTTAGGGCAGCAAAAATATATTGAGGAGAATTTGTTTGTGACTATTTAGAGAATATTATTTGTAGATAGATGAAATAAATTGTTTCTCATCAACATTATATTAATATTTAAGTTGTTTGTTATTATTTGAAATAATAAATATTTGTAGTTTTTTTTCTCGTGCCTCATTTTACGTAAGTTGACATTGACATATACCACCTATACTATATCAAAAAGAGGAAAAACGCTTAAAAGAAATATTATTTAAATTTTTTGTCTTTTATTAAAATACTTTGCTTTAGACAAAATCGTCTGTTAGAACAATATACTTTAAATTTTTAAAAAAAATAACAATTTAACACATTAACAAATAGAATTATACAAGTATTAGGATTAGAATTCCCAAAAATTAATCTTTTCTTTCTCTAATTCAAGTTGCAAATTAAGTGGGATTTACTAAAATTAATCTTTTTCTAATCCAAATTAGAAACTAAGTAGGATTACCAGATTATTAGTATAAGTACACCCTCTTAATCCTTAGTTCACAAACCCTAAAATTTCGCCATTGAAAATAAAAATATACCGTACATAATTTATTTTTTGCATTGCTATGGATTCATCAAATCATGATCATGAATGGAAAAAAAAATTGCCAAAGGGCTTCCATTTTGTGCCAACAGATGAAGAATTAATTATGTATTTGAGACTTAAAAGTTCTACTGGTAACAGTCCACGGGAGATTTTCAATGATCTTGATATTTATCGATACGAACCTCATAAGCTATATGGTACGTACACTTTCGCAACTCTAGCTAACGTTTCTTAATTTTTTTTTTCTACTTTATAACTTTGAAGAATTTTTAAACTTTTCTTTAAACATTGTGTGAAAAAAGTTCAAAATTGAGCTATGTGGTACGTACACCTTCGTAACCCTAACTAACGTTTCTTTAATTTTTTTTCCTCCTACTTTATAACTTTGAAGAATTTTTAAACTTTTCTTTAAATAATATTATGAAAATAGTTCAAGATTTGACCTTTGTCATCGAGAATTATTGGTTTAAAATATGGATAACATACACAAATTTCATACTTTTTAAGCTAATTTTAACTAATAACAATTTCTTTCAAAATTACCAAAAAATCCTTCTTTTTGATAGAAACAACGAAATCAGTGATGTATGTCGAAAAGACAGGAGCATTAAAGGATTTTACTATACTACATGGACAAGTACGATTTGTAATTTGTATCAATAGGTGTTGCAGTTTTGTATCATTTAAGGGGCTTTTGTAATTTTTTTAAAAGAGTCGGGATTATATAAAATTATGTAAACATAAGTTGTATATTTTTATAATTTTGCAAACTAATTTAAGTTTTTCTTTCTTGTTAGGGTTTGCTAAAAAACATTGGAATGAACGTATGTATTTCTTTACTCCAGTAATGAAGAAATATGTCAAAGGAAATAAAATCCAGAGAGTGATACATTCAGGAAGAGGTTGGTGGAAAGCCTCACAAGCACGTAAAAAAATATTCAAGAACAATAATCAAATTGGAACAAAAACATCTCTTGTCTACTATGAACATCGCAGAAAAACTTCCTGGCTTATGTTGGAATATAGATTTCCAGACAAGATCGATTCTCTGCAACAATCTTATGGGGTACGTAAACTTTACTTTTATCTCGTCTTCCTTGTAATTTTTTTGAAAAATTACGCGAAATGATAAATATTTAAGGGTTACTAGATACTTCAGCTGTAGTATAGGTTAACTAATGGACACGACTATAGTTAGATTAACTTTGTTAGAATTTATATAATTTGGTTTTTAATTGTATTATTTTTTATCATATTTACATACTATTATATGTAATTCATTATTAGTCGCCTATTCTGTTCCCTTTCCTTTCCTTTTTGTCATATTTAGTTCTTTCTGCTTATGAATTTTAAGATGAAGGTTCCTAGAAAACAGCCTCGCTACTTCTATGAGGTGGTGGGAAGGTCTGCGTACATTCTGTCCTCCCCAGACCCTACTGTCACGAGATCGTACTTTAACTCTAACGATCCATGCGGCCTAGCAAACTTACAACGTTCAAGTTGCTAGTCAGCCTAACTCCCGAAGCTTAGAAAGACTAAGCTTAAGAAAACTTTACGAAGGAACTTGGATATTTGGAGGAAGAAAGAACTCTTTTATTAAGAGAACTTGGAAACTTTACAATGCTTGAATGCTTACTTGATTTGTGGATGATTCAAATGAATGACCTAAGAGGGCTATTTATACTTGCCCATGTCCTAAATGGATGGCTAGGATTAATTTGATCCTATGGTCAATATTAATCCTCTAGATTCTTCCTACATAATATCTTAGATATTTTCTATTAAATATCTAGATATTTATAGACCAAGACTTCCCTAGAACCTTCTAGAATCTCCCAAGGCTTTCTTGTAAGGCCTACTTTTCTCTAGGGAATTCTAGAGTATTCCGGAGTGCTCCAACTAGTCTTGGACGTTTTTAAGGCTTATTTGGGCAGATTTTTGGGTCGGGACGTGACACTATGGTTATCAAAACAACAACAACAATATTCAATGGAATCCTACAAGTGGGGTCTGGGGAGGGTCTATGGTTATCAAAAAGAAAAAAGATTGATTATTTGCACCAAGGGTGTGGTTTGGTAGTCAATAACGTGGTTGTGCAGTGTGCATCATAAGTCTCAAGTTCAACTCTTTTTTGTCGTTAGTTGACTTGCATGAAAGCTAGTCCCAACACTATGGTTATCAAAATAATACCATACCCAATGGAATCCCACAAGTGGGGTCTGGAGAGGGATCAAAATAAAAGAAAGAAAAAAGATTGATTCTTTTGGCAGTTGGTAGTTTCTTTAAGAAGAAAAGCATGAGTTTAATGCCTTTAGATTTCAAATTGTTTCTTTTGACTTTTTTTCTCTATTGAGTGAAGCTTATAAATGCATGTTTTGCTTTTGTATTTCATGAAATAAATGACTGGTAGTTGCATTACTGCATGGTAGGTAAACAGGATAGGTACTGTTTGTTCATGAGTTTTATTATGACAGGTTCCCGTGTAGAAACTTTGTTAGTTTTCTTAATTAATAACTGTGGACCTAAAAAGTGCTGGTATGCTTTGTTAAATGTTCTTTGTATACACAATTAATAATCTCAGAGGGAATCTGGATATTGAGTAAACCTCAAGCAATGCCAGCATGGAGTTAATTATTTCTATGGACACCCTCTTTTAAAGACCTAATCAAGGCATTTATCTATTTAAAAAGATGAATTTAGGTTTCAGAGGTAGATCAAAAACCTCAATGAAGGCCATGGAACACAAACAAGATACGAAAGGTGTTAGACAACATACAACTTAAACTACTTAGTTTCATTTGTAATAGGGGAACGTTTTAATTTGGCATCATTAGTATAGGTTGGTATTTGGTCAGAACATCTCAGGATCTGATTGCTAGTGATACGAGTAGCAATGGTTGGACGATCCTGAATGTTGCATTCAAGATTCTTGATCTACTGATGAAAGAAAAAATTCCATTATATAAATGTGTTCCATCTATAAATTCCACACATTACCTCCTTTTGAAGCAAATGTTATTTAGGTCTTGCTTTGGCTGATAGCTATCCTTTCACATTACTGACAGATGACTAGTATTTTTTTTAATATGATTATTGTCTTGCTTTTTATTTATTTATTAGCCTGGGAAGAGGATATATTGTTTGCTGTTTCCTGCAGGTTATTTGAGTTGTATGGTCATGAAGATAATATAAAATTTGTGTGCAAGGAGTTTCCTCTCCAAGATGTTGGTCCACAAAAATGCATGGCATTTAGTGTTGATGGCTCCAAATTAGCCACGGGCGGAGTTGTAAGCAATTTTGTGAAAGATTATTTCTCTTATATTCCATGAGGATATTGCCTTCTTGTTCTAACTTTCTATTTCATTGAATCTTGAAGGATGGACATTTTAGACTTTTTGAGTGGCCAACCATGCGTATTATTGTCGATGAACCTAAAGCTCACAAGTCATTCAGAGACATGGATTTCAGGTATAGTTAGCTTTACTCAGATTATTGTTGTGCATAATCCTCCGTTATTTGTGATATGAGAGAATTTATCTGATATGAGCTCTGTGGACCTATCATCTTCATTCAATCATAGTCTCATGTGGTTTTTTTAAATCTTTTTGGTTCACCTGTCATGCATCACACCAGATTTTCAAGTTGTTTGCTGGTTCTCTGTGTGCTCTTTTGCGGCGTTTGAAGTAGTTTGTTCTCACGTGGAATTAACAGTGAAAAATGAGACGAATGTTGACCTAGTTATAGCGTGGGATGTAAAAATTATACTTAATCCTTTATGTAAAGAAGTGACGAACGTCATAGAAGATTTAAACATGTTGATATTTCAAGAATGATACATTTCCCGATCAAGAAACCCTATAATACATGCATTTACACATGGATTTGCATTCATGTTACGCTCTTTGAGTTTCGAAGTGTGAATCTGATTTTTTGATATGATCATGAAATCTTCCTAAAGATTTAAGAGTCTTTTATTTACTGCACCTCTTATTGCAGTTGTAGATATGATACTTAATCCATAAATAATGAAATCTTAACGATTACTGTTCCAATGATTCTTTTGACCAAGATTTTAATGTCTTTTCCCTACTTCTATACATCTTCAGCTTAGATTCAGAGTTCTTAGCTTCCACATCCACGGATGGTGCCGCCAGAATATGGAACACAAGGGACGGCGTTCCAGTAACTTTGTCACGAAATTCAGTAGGTTCTGAATAATATGACGTCTTACCTGTCAGACTATTGCCTATCCAATTTTATGTTGATTTTACAATATCCCGTCTTCCACATCGCAGGATGAGAATATTGAGCTCTGCAGGTTCTCTAAAGATGGGACAAAACCGTTTTTGTTCACTAATGTTCAGAAAGGTATGCTCAAGTCCTGGCTTTAGTTAATGAAGTTATTTAAATTGAGATTGTGCAACTTTTCTTATTGAAAACATCGTGTAACTATCCAAAACCGTGTCAACAAAACAGGCAATAAGACGTTGATTGCAGTTTGGGACATCACTACATGGAAGAAAATTGGACATAAAAGCCTGTTAAAAAAGGCAGCTTCCATCATGTCAATTAGTCTGGACGGGAAATATCTTGCAGTGTGAGATCTTTATACTTTTGTGTCTCCTACTCATGTTGAACTTCGATTATCATCAACGTCTTATACCTTCCTTAGACATGCACTGTTGAAGCTAGGGAATTTTGACATCAACTTTGCAATTGTGAAACTTTGTTAAAGTATTTTTTTACATGGATATTGAATGAATCATTGAGTTGATTTGTCATTTAAAATTTCGTGATGTGATAGGCCGAAATGAGGCATGAAGGGGACCTGTAGACCTGAGAAAGCTTGAGGGCTTTTCATACATGGTCTATAGACCAAAAGCAAGGCCTATAGACCTGAGAAAGCTTGAGGGCTTTCCATGGAGATTTTGTTGCTACTAGTCAAAGGAGAGCAAAAAGAATGAGAAAGAAACAAGAAAAAAAAATCAAAGTGATAAAATGATGTGTCAGGCGCGGATGTGACTATCGCGTTTTAAGGGTTTGTTTACGCTTTTAAATAGTTTAAGGTGATAATAGAACCCTCGTAAAGATAAAGTGTGTTCCTCGAACTTTGGTCCTAGTTCAATAGTGTACTTATGCCTTTTCCCTAATTAAAAACTGATAGAAATGAAGTAGATGATGAAAGATTATTATGCCGATCCGTTTAGAAGAGTTGCTCTTTCAAACAGTGTGTTCATTTGTTTTGATCCCTGAGAAAATTTAAATTTTAGTATCTAAACTATAAAAGGAAAGCAGATAGTTATTAAGTTCTTTTCCATTTTGTCATTGTTTTGACTTAACACGTACATTTACATGCTCATTTCTGAACCGGCCAAAAAGAAAGATAAAACATAAAAAAGAATTGAATCTGCTGCAGCGTTTAGTTTGGTAATGCATTAATCTGAATCAGTGCTTCTCGTTTAAATGCAGGGGAAGCAAAGATGGTGATGTCTGTGTTATTGAAGTGAAAAAGATGGAGATCTCGGCTTTGCACAAGAGAATGCACTTGGGTACTAATATTACTTCTTTGGAGTTTTGTCCTAGTGAAAGGTACGTGCAATTCTAGCTATAATTTTCTATGAAGTACGAGCCTCTGTCGTTGGTCCTATGTTCTGAAGCCTATGCCTTTTCTTTTTAGAAGCCATGTTTTTCAGGGAATTGTAAACTGTGCTAGCATTTGTCCTTTTTCTCTACACGATATGTGTGGAGATAAAAGAAGAAATTATAGTAGATGTAACTCGTGACTTTAGCGATGCCAAGGACCTTTCATGAATATCTTTAGTGTATAAGCTACTTTTGCATGCACCAGTCACAACAGCCAATCATTGAAGAAGAAAAGAATTAACTGCGTCAGTTATACAGCGTCTTTATTGAAAACGACCTTTGTGCTTTTTACCTTATTGGAGTTAGTTGGTCTGCTGCACCTATAAGTTATTCTGTTAGTTTAGTTTGAACGTGTCTAGTCTTTAAATCGATGGTGCTAATTTTAGGTATTCTTTTGCGTATCTCTTCATGCAACATTCCATCCGTTTGATTAAATTAGTAATAGCAAAGCTATACTAGAGCCCCGGATTTAGCATGAGGCTTAGCATTTAATACTTCTTTAGCTTCTGTTATTGTTCTGAGTCTTGGGTGCTAGGTTTCGGTGATACGTGATGACATGATTTCCTAATGATAACTGTTCTTCACTAGTACAACAACAACAACAACATACCTAGCGGAATCCCACAAGTGGGGTCTGGAGAGGGTAGAATTTATGCAAAACTTACCACTACCTCACAAAGGTCGAGAGGCTGTTTCCTGGGAACCCTGGTCTCAAAAACCCATAAGCAGAATAAACTAGATATGAAAAAAAGAAAAAAGAAAAGAAAAAGAAAAGAAAGAACAACTAATAACGAAAATACATGATAGTATGTAAATACGATAAAATTAACATATATAAGATGGATGATGACAACACAGGAACCTTGGAACCTTGTCTCTATTTGTCATCGTAATCTTTTTCACCAACTATTCTTTGAGAATCGGAGCTCCTATTCTGTCTGCTTTACTTTTACCTTACAAGTCCACATTGGTGCACATTTTGGCAGGGTTGCTCTTACCACTTCCTCTCAATGGGGAGCAATGGTGACCAAGTTAAACGTCCCAGCCGATTGGAAAGGTCCATCTCTCTTTTCTTTTCCATGCGTGTAGGGAAAATCGCGTGCATTTGTCTCCAAGATTGACTTTGTTTTCCGTCTTTCTTCAATTGCAGAGTGGCAGATTTATGTACTACTCTTGGGATTGTTTTTGGCATCAGCTATTCTATTTTACGTGTTCTTCGAGAATTCTGAGTCTTTCTGGAACTTCCCTGATCCTTCAACAAGACCTAAGATTGAGACTCTCCATGTAGATGCAACATCTGAAGAACAATGGAGCAGCTTTGGACCTGTAGATTTGTAAGCTCTTGCTGCGTTTTCGTCGGATTTCAGGATGCCTGAACTGAAGAAACATTATGAAATAAGTCTAGTTTTGGAGTCATCTTTTAACATGTATGTATGCCTTCTAACTGAAGGATGTTAAAAATATGAGGCTAATGTTGCCTCTTTTGGGTGTTGAATCTCTCTTATGATTAGTTTTATACTAGAAGAAAAAAATTGATGCAGCATATTGTTTGTTTGTTTTAGTTGTGACAAGTTTCTTGGAATGACAAATATATGGTTGTTGCACTTGAAGAAAACAAGAAAAGTTTGAAAATTCATTCTAAATCTTTTGTTATGCTATTTCTTTTCCTCGGCGGAAGGGGAGCTTTGAAGTAATTGGTAAAGTTGTTGTTATGTGACTAGAAAGATCATGAGTTCAAACATTGGAAACAGTCTCTAGCAAATATGTAAGATAAGCCTTTATACAACAGACCCTTGGGTCAGACTCTTCCTCGGACCCTGTGCACACCAGGCGTTTTAGTGCATTGGACTTTCTTTCATTTCTATTCTTTAGGGACTCAAAGGTCTATCAAAAATAACATTTGTATAATATGCTGTACAATTCAGAATTTTTGTATAATATTTGTATATTTCACTATACAATTCGTGCACAACGTTTGTATAATTCGCTATACAATTCACAGTATTTGTATATTTCGCTATACAATTTGATTCACGCATAATTTTTATATAATTACGCACAACGTCTGGATAAATTAGTACGAATTATACAAAACTTAAACTGTAATTACATTTAGATGTTTGTCACGAGCTGTAATTAATTTAAACTATAGCTATGTTAGCTGATTAATTGATATATATTTGCTCATCCGCGTAATTTTTCTATTAATAATTATTGCACCTTTGTCTTGGTACCAAAAAAATTGCTTAAGCATTAATAATGATATGTTATTTACATAAGAAATTTAGTTGAAGAAAAAAGGGAAGACCCTAGAAGATCTACCAACCATAATATTCTCAAATTTTAATTTGTACATACAAAAATAGAATAAAATAAACTTAAATATGCTTAATAAAATTCCCATTTGTAGTGGTCTACATGTTAGAAAGGTTCATAAGATTTTTGGGTTGAAAATAATGCTTATAATTATGACATTTTATTTTATTATGTACCAAACTAATTAAACAATTTAATAATTTTAATAAAACATATTTGACTTAGTATTTTTCTACTTGATTTTAGTGGTAAGCATTTCATCACAATCCTTCTATTTATAACTAATGCCATTTGCTTCATGATTTTCATTAATTCATTTATATACTCATTGATCTTGAACTCTTTGCTCAACAAATATTCTTTCCATTTATTTTGTAGTATTATTTTTTTTCTTTACGATTTATATTTGTCTAATTTTCAAAAAAATATGATGGAACGAACCTCAAGAAATAGCTGAATTCACATTTCGAATTAAAGGGACTACAAAAGTTTTTAAGGTATAGTGCTCTCTTTGCTTTATCTTACATTGCAACTTCTCATATTTTATATAAATTGCCTAAAATTCTTCTTTCTTGTTGCTATCGTAAATTTCATTCTTCATTTTTAAATTTATTTTTCTGATAAATATAAGTAATAAAGCAAAAATTTAAAAAAACAACCACCAAGTTTTCTATGATAAAATTGCATCTATTCATATCTTATGTTCGTAAATCATTTTGGAATTCAATTAATACCTAGATTCAAACTAGAAATTTTCATTTTTGAATAAGACGTTCTTTATTACAGATAATTCCATTCTCAAGACTTGAACTAGTGATTTGATCTAATTAGCCCAAAGTAGTTAATTCATGTAAGTAATATAATAAGAGCAAATTTCATAATGGCAAACATATAAAGTATAATTATGCTTCATATCTATAGTTTGGGTAATTGCATTTCGTAACGATAGTTATAACAACGTTTGTATAATTCGCGCAACACTTGTATACATTTGTATAATTCGCTATACAATTCACAACTTTTGTATAGCCCTGTATATTTTGCTATATAATTCACGCGCAACATTTGTATAGTTTGCTATATGATTCACAATGTTTGTATATTTCGGTATACAATTTAATTCGCACACAATGTTTGTATAAATCACGCGAATTATGTAAAACTCAAATTGTAATTATAGCTAGATATTTGCCGCAAATTGTAATTAATTCAAACTATAGCTATGTAAGCTAATTTACTAGTATATATTTGCTTATCCGCCTAATTAAAAATGGGTTGGTGATATTTTTGAGTAATGTTTTCATTCTTTAGCCAAACATTGGATTTTTAGGAAAATATTTTTGAAAAACTAAGTCTTCAACAAAATACTTTTCAGAAAATGTTTTCCATCATATCAAGAGCCATTCTAACGAATATTTATTTGCCAACAATTGCAGTATTTCAACTAGCTTATTTAAACATATGTTTAAGTGATGTGTTAGCAATATGATCATTTTTTATACTATTAGTGAATTTTAACGTGCTAAATGGGTTAGTTATCAATTTTATTAAGTTACAAATTAATGTTCAAAATAAAAATTATCTGTAATTATCTTTAAAGTGATCTGATTCTGTAAATATCTTTTTTCGCCGGTTACCAACTTTTTTCCTCTTTCAACTCTTTGTAGTTCATTAAAAAGGTTGTCTTTTCTTTAAGTTTTATTTTCTCTTGATAGTTATTTATGTAATTGATAAAGTCATTGTCATGTGACCAAAAGGTCACCAGTTTAAACTATGCAAGATATAATAGACCTTGTGATTGGGTCTTTTCTCAGACCCCATGCATATCAGGAGCTTAGTGTTCTAGACTGTTTTTTCTGAAAAGCTTATTTGTGTATTTTTGCAAATGTGATGATTTTCTTTTTTTTGATTAATACTAGGAAAGAAGATTTTGTTAAAAAACAAATGGAAGCAAATGAAGAAAGGGAGTCATTTTCCCCAACAAAGTTATTTGGCCAACAAACAAAGAGAACATGTGAAAGAATTTGGAGATGTTTAAGGAAAGACAAACTCATAACAAGTATAGGTATATATGGAGTAAAAGGGGTAGGAAAAACAACCTTAGTCAAACTCATCAATCATCTTCTTGAACAAAAAACTAATTCCCAAGTTATTTGGATTAATGTTTCTCAACAATGTAACATCAAGGGGTTGCAAAGTGATGTTGCTAAAGCACTTGGATTGGATCTTTTAGAGGAACATGATGAAGAAAAGAGGGCGATCGCGTTACACGAGTCATTCAAAGTGAAAAAAGACTTTGTTTTAGTACTAGATGATGTCTTAGAGGATGTACCTTTGAAAATGTTAGGTAATCCTCTAGAAGTTGAAGGTGGAAGGTTGATAGTAACAAGTTGTTTACTCGAAACATGTCGAAAAATGGGATGTCAAAGGAACTTTGGAGTGAAAACACTTGAAGAAGATGAATCTTGGAGTTTGTTTATAGAAAAACTTGGAAATGAGACAATAATTCCTCAAGAAGTTGAAGGAATTGTTAAGTCTATGGTGAATAATTGTACTAGTGGCCTTCCACTTGGGATTATTACATTAGCTACAAGACTAAAAGAATCGGAATTAGATAATGTTGATGAATGGAAAAAGGCTGTGGAGAGTATAAGTATTCAAGAATCATTCAAGAACAATGATGTTTACAAGATGTTGTTATATAGTTTTAATTCCTTGAAGGAGGAAAGGTTACAGCAATGCTTTCTGTATTGTTGTTTGTATCCAGAAGATGAGAAAATCCCGAAAGATGAATTGATAAGTCGATTTGTTTTAGAGGGGCTAATCGATGAACAAGAGAGTCGCGAGGCAGAATTTGAAGAGGGATATGAAATATTGAACAGATTAGAAGGTGTTTGTTTGTTGGAAAGTGGCATAGATAGTGAAGGCAATCAATATGTGAAAATGCACCATTTGATTAGAGATATGGCATTGAGGATCACTAATGAAAATCCTATGTTTATGGTAAAATCTGGAGTTCAACTTAATGATGCACCAAAAGAGGATGAATGGATGGAAGATTTGGACAAGGTATTGTTAGTACGTTGCTCGGACACTTCAAAATGTTGTTGCAACCGTGTCAGATCCTCAAAAATACAGTATTTTTGGAGGATCTGACATGAACCTAGTGACATTTTTGAAGAGTCCGAGCAGAATTTTGTAGACTTGATGATACTTTGATGTGATAGATTTCGGATTCTTTTTTCAATAATTTTCATCTAAAATTTTGTTCCGAACAGGTATCTCTAATGAGGAACAAGATAGCTGAAATACCAGAAGGAACTTCAGCTAAGTGTCCTAGGCTGACAACCTTGATGTTGCAGCAGAATTATCACTTATGGAAGATTCCAGATTCTTTTTTCGAGCACATGAAGGCATTACGTGTTCTTGATTTAAGCCACACTTGCATTGAGAAGTTGCCTGATTCTGTATCCGACTTGGAGAATCTCATCGCGCTCTTCCTTGCATTTTGTTGGAATCTAAGGTCAATTCCAACTCTAGAAAAGCTCATGTCATTGCAAGAATTGGACCTGAGTGGCACGGGGATTCAGACTTTGCCTGAATCCCTCGAGGCTCTATTGAGCCTCAAATGCCTGAATATGTATGCAATGCGTTGGATCGAGAAAATACCAATAGGTATATTGCCCCAACTCTCCACTCTGCAACGCCTGGTGTTATCGCACCATATAGACGTGCAAGGTGAGGAACTAGAGGTGTTAAACGAGTTGGAGGAATTTCAAGGCAGGTTCTCTACTGTTCATGACTTCAACCGATTCATCAGAGCTCAAGAAAACGAGGGATGCCTCAGGTTTTACAGAATCCTAGTAGGTGACTATGATGACTTAGGACCAATGACACAAATCCAGTTCAATCATGGAAGAATTTCGGATAAGTTAGTCAAGTGCTATGGACTTGGAAAAGAAGATGAAGCACCATTGCTTCCACAAGACATTCAACACTTGAAAATCGAAAGCTGCAACAACTTCAGCAGTTGTCTTTCGGACCTTTTGCCATGTCTTTACGATTCAAAAGATCTAAAGTACTTCAAAGTTCGTTGGTGCAACAAACTAGAGTACCTTATGAAGGTAAAAGAGGGACAAGAATCCGTCTTATTTCCTTCTCTCGAGCATCTAGACCTCCTCGAATTATCTAGCTTCGTTGGTATTTTTGACGAATGTGACACAAGTTTGAGTCCTTCAATTCCTCTTGTTGGTACTTTTTCCCTCCTTAGAATGATACGAATCGAAAGATGTCACAATATCAAGAAGCTACTTCCAATCAATCTATGCTCGAACCTGAGACATCTAGAGAGGATATATGTCCTATCATGTAGTCAAATCAAAGAAATAATTGGAGGCGAAAATGATGGAATCGTCGTCCTTCCTAAATTGACAAGAATAAGCCTATGGTCTTTGCCAGAATTGAAAAGCATATTCCATGGAAAAATGATGTGCAATTCAATCAAGAAAGTGTCAATAAAGGAATGTGGTAATTTAAGGAAATTGCCATTCTTTTTTTCCCATGAAGAGGAACTCAAAATTCCCTCTACACTTAAAGAAATTGCTATAAATTCAAGTGAAAAAGAATGGTGGGAATCTTTGGAATGGGATCATTCAAACACAAGAAATGAACTTCAGCCTTTTCTTAATTATTTGTAAGGATTCTCTTCTTGATTCAAGCTATCCTGCTCAGATTCTTCAAAAATATCGACAGCCTTTTTTTGACCATCTGACATGGGATGAAGCATCATTTTTGAAAAATCCGAGCAACACAGCATTTTAAACTTGCATGATTATGAAATTTCCTAATTTAACTCTACTTTTGTTTTTATTTTTTTTTAATACCAGGTATGCGTTTGTATTTATTTTCATATGATTGTGGCATGAAATTATGAATAATATTTTTTTAAGGGGTTTGATAGAAATATTTAGTTTATTTTTCTTTTGCAAGAAGAAAGAAAGAAAAGGAATTGAAGAAAAGGAATTAAATGTCGCAGGAAAATTCAATTTTTCATTATTCTTGAAGTTACATTTTTATTTATAAGTTGTCAAACAACATATAGTAAAGCCAATGACAAATGCATTACTATAAAGATTTGAAGTGAAAATTATATATATCACTTTCTTAATTAGGTGACTCAAACGTTCAAAGTTACAGAAATATCATCTGAGCAATCCCCTCTGGTCGTATCACTTAATGTTCTAGGTCAAAGACGATGCTTTTACATGCTCTTTGAACATCTTCTTCACCCCCACCAAGTTTCATGCCATTTTCATAACACTCCTTATAATATGGACTTTGTTCATCTTGTCCAACAACAACAACAACGTTTGAAGCAGCATACATTGTCACCATGGCAATGAAAAGCACAACAATGACAACGTTGTTCGATGCCATGGTATTTTTGGAACGACAAAATTTAAGTGATTATATATATATATATTGTTGTTTGAATGTATAATGTGTTAATGTAATTGAATGTTTCATGATTTATAGGTTAATTAGTTTTGGGTGAATTTAAGGAGAGGAGAGGAGATAATTATGTTTGTCCTTGAAATTATTGTATTAGTCAAAGATTAACTGAATCTATCTAGACCCTTCATGTCTTTTTTTTTTTTTTGGGGGGGGGGGGGGGGGGGGG
>JAOTQJ010000007.1:2667294-2679285 GCA_025642045.1 Solanum sejunctum
AGGAAATAAAATATCGTTTTACCTCCTCCGTTCACTCATCTAATTTGAGCAAATAATAATGGTAAACCCAAAGAGCTTTGATGGAAAAATCTACAATTTAGTGCATGGGATTGATGTGTTGCATTTGGGTAACTCCCTCGTCGAGGAGCTTTCTATTAGTATGTTGAATTCATTCTGGTTAACTTAATGAATGCCTCTTTCTATTATACTACTTAAATAGAACTCTTGCATGCATTTCGAACCAATAGTATCATTAACGTGTTGTGTTGGTTTTACTCGAGGGTCTGATATATATATTTGTTTCTTCTTGACGCATACCAGATAATAGAGGAATATGACACCCGTTTTGGGGAAGCTGCAGAAAAAATGGAAGAGTTTGTGGAAACTATAGTGCAGCTGTTGCCACCTTCTCCAAACCAAATGCAGTCTGAAGAAGGAACTGGTACAGACCAAAATGAAGCTCCAGATGGAGAAAAGACGGAGACTGCGCCTGAAGTAGACTCCAAAGTGTAAATTCTCATTACATTCTTCAACAGACACGGTTTAGAATGCTGATTTCTTTCATTCGCGCTCATATACAATGAGCACTCAGTTGTCAATCCTGAGACAACTTATATTTGTTGTCTCGGGATTGAAACGATGCGATGTGCTAAGATCTGATGCTTCACAGAATGAAAGCAAGATAATCAAAAATGAATTTGATGGGATCATCTTTGGTTTTCTGCCTCAACTTTGCTGTTTCAATGCAAAAAATTGTTTGATTTTTTCATGACCAAAAGGTAAAAGAATGCAGGTTACTCCTATTAATTGGTAGCTAAAATTTGTGAAAATGACACTTGTACCCCTCAAAAGAAAAACTACTTGTAAGTGGTTATCGCCTTATTTTTAACTATTATCGCATGTTTGATGCCATGAGAGTATATATATACTCTGCTGTTATCAAGAAGGAAAAGACAATGGTTCAATGAAATTGTTTGATACCATCAAAATATACACACTCTGATGTATCAAAAAGGAGTAGTGCCTCAGTGAAGATCTCACTTCAATTGCTTCTTGATATTACAAGAGTAGATGAACTCTAATGGCATTAAGGAGCTTCATGAAAGACTACTCAATTACGGGTTGATACCATTAGAATGTTTGTTGTAGTTTCATGGGATAGTTTTCATGCTTGTGATTGGGAGTTGTTTTGCAAATTTTATTACAACTGGCTCTTCTATCTTTCTTAAGCTCTCTTGGTTTAGATAAGCACTTTGAAAACCTCCAGGAACTAGGATGGCAATGGGGCGGGGCGGGGTGGGGCGGGTTTAGAGCTATGCAGGGTGCGATTGGTTTAAAGCTATGTGAGATGGGGCGGATGCGGGGCGGGTTGAAGTAGGTATTTTTTAAACTAATGCAGGTGGGGTGGGGTGTGAGTTTAAAAAGTCAAATTAAAATTCGAAGAAATTAAACTTTTCTAATTAGTAAAAATCAAAGATATAAAACATTTTATTTTAAACATTGACTTTAATTTTATTTTTTCTAAAATTTAAACTAGATATGTTCGATAAATTATTAGTTGTTAAAAATGTTAATTAGAAACTTTTAATTAATAATTAAAAAATAATTATTAAAATATCAACTAAGAATAGTTAATTAGTTGTTGAGATGTTAATTAATAAAAAAAAATTAAATTCAATTAAAAAATGAAAGAATTTTAAAATTTAAACAGGATGGGGCAGGGCGGGGTGGTTTAAAAAATTTGCAGGTTAAGATTAACTCGCCCCGCACCTGTCCCATTGTCATCCCTACCAGGAACGTATAGTTTTGGCCCATTCAATGATACTCCTCCTTTTATAGCTCCTGAAACATATATATATTCCTTGATCATCAGAATATATATACTCTGATAGAATCAAAAAGGAAATGATAGTTCTTCAGGGAAAAGATTGCTCAATTGCTACTTGATATCATTAGAGTTTAGAGTTTAATAAATAGCATTGTGACTTAAATAATTTTCTCTTAATCATTTTCAATTTATTTCTTAAAAAAAAATTTCAATCCTAGATGCTATCGATAGGTATCAATACACTGATAGAACATCATAAAGAATTAAATTCAACCTCTAATAATGTTAATATGGTAACAATATATCAGTAGAGTAGCAAAATAAAAAGGTAAAAAATAGAGTAAGCAGATAAATAGTTTGGACGGTTGATCCATTAAACATAAACAAATATGATTATGTCCAGTTTTTGAAAATAGTTTCATGGTAAATTTGATTCTTCTTTCTTAAGTTGTGGGGGTGGAGTACTAAATATATATTTATAATGCCTTTTTTTTTGGTTAAAAATATATTTAGTTAAATCTTGCATAACCTGCAAAATATGAAAAACCATTAGGAAAAAAATTGCTAAGCAAGTTAATTTATCCCATGAAATTTGGTTTAATAGGCAAATTAGGATTATGAAAGCATATGATAAGAACATATATATATATATAATTTACCAACAATAATTTATGCCTACTTGAAGAAAAATTATATACTAACAAATGAAGAAATGTGGAGATGGAAATGGTGGACAAATGATGGTGAAATCAATTAATTAATGGCAAAAAAAATAGGAAATTGAATCTTACTAGACAAATGATATTACCAACGTGGTGAAGTGGACAGAATTGCTTGATAAAAAGCATTATTCTGAAATGAACATCATTTGATGCGAATCTGAATTAATACAATTTTACCATAAATATCGAATACGATCAAAAAATCAGGGATAAATGATGATAATAAATTATATAGTATATGTTAATTTGAAACACAAGATATTAAGAAATCTACTACAATAAAAAAGTTTATGTAGTTTTTTTTTTAAAATTACTTATAGAAAATATCATATCTTCATGTCCTTAATCTAGATTTACCCATTGACCATTGAAATAAATTACTATTACACTTGGAAGGAATTTTCAAGGTTGCTTCCAAAGTTCTACCCTTTTTATTATGAGTAATTTTTATTTTAATCAAATTGTCACTACATCATATATATCTACTCTACAAAAAAATTGACTTTTTCTTTCTTCTTATATTATAATTTCTATGTTTTAATTTTCAAATCCATCTTGTCTAATATCTATATATTAAAAAAAAGGCATAGCTATATGCTTCTCTTGCCATCAAGTGTTGATGGTTCAATATTTGACTTTTAACATTTGGATATCAAAGATTTGCCTAGTTTTACCTTATCAGATTCTACTGGTACGATTATCAAATTCTACTGGTACGATTATCTTGAATTTGTTGTGTTGTTATTTGGATATCAAAGGTATAGTACTAGTGATTTCATTTTTTATTACATCATTATCAATTTTCACGCTATCATGATTATCTAAATTCATCTTTTTAATCTTTATATGTAGAATAATTTTGGAACAAAATGGATATGGAGGTTGAACATATGGTAGATTCTTTCATAAGGAACAACCAAGAAAGCTTTGAGTACAATCTCCAAAGCCTTGAAAGCAATATGAAGGTATTAAATGGCATGAGGTACAAGTGAAAGAAGCAGAAAAAAGGAAAAGAAAAAGAAAAAGAAAAAGAGAAGTTGAAAATTGGTGTGAAGAAGTTGGGAAAATAAAAAATCAATTTGTGAAATTGCAAAAAGATTTATTAGAAGAAAATGGAAAATATATTTCAGAAATTGGAAAAGATTTGTGTGTGATTAATTCAAGAGTAGTAGGACTTATTGAGCAAAGTCAACAAGTTCATCAAAGACTTTTAGATGATCAAGAACTCCATCAAGATTTGCAAAGAATTTGGGCATGTTTATCTATTGATTTCTAAGAAAAGTTGTGTGTTTTATTTTTTTGATATGATCATTTGGGTTTTCAAGATTTAATGATTTCAATTGAGGAATTAAATGACTGAATTAGAAAAATAGATGATTTCTATTTACAATCTATAGAAAATATTTTTTTTAGTCGAGTGTCTCTAAGAAGCAGTTTCTTTATCTCTCAAGATAGAGATAAGGTTTCTGTAAATCTATGTTTTTAAATTTTATTTGTGGAACAATATCAAATATGTTGGAGCAATACCTTATATTTTGTTTCTTAATATTCAATTTAACTATCTTCAAAACTAACTTAAATTCTATTTCAACAAAATTTTAAAGTTATAATTTAAATATTTAAAAAATAATACAAAAGTATTACAACTATGCTTCTTCTTATATTAATATAATAACAAAAATACATATCAAAATCTAATTAAAATTTATTTAATTTGTCTTTAATATCACAAGTATTTTGAGATCAAAAAATTTTCTTTTACTCGCACCATATAATAAATATAGAAGAAATATAAATAAAAAGTACTAAAAAATAAACATTTAATTGTAACAATCTTCTTCTTTTACCGACATGGTTTGAAGTAAATGATAGGATTGTTTCATCCTTAATCAGATGTCTCGAGTTTAAAGCCTACAACTCGAGCCCCAGGTATGGAGAAAATAATATTGAGAGGCCTCCTTCAAATAAGCTTTGCAATGTGTGATTCGAATTGATCGAAGCTCCAATATAAATTCTGAATATCGTGTAAAAAATAAAAAAATATCTTTTTCTTTACCCCAAAAAATCATTAAAAAAATCTAAAGGGTATTATAGAGAATCTAGAAAAAGGTGCCTTTTAAGCTTTCATTTGGAAGTTAGTTATATAAAAAAAGTATCTTTTAAATAAAACGCCAACAAAATGAAGAAATAAAATATCAGAGACAACTGTATATAAAGTAATACACTAAACTGATAAAAAAAAAGATAAAAAATTTGTTCATATCAGATTCAAATTCTTCTTCACTCTCCTACAAATCCAATCATTTTCCCAATGAATTGCCTTCAGAATCTTCCCAGGTATATATTCTTTTCTTATTTAATTTGAATTTAAACAGTCTCGTGCAAAAGGACTTTTTAGCAGACCAGGATGCCTTTTTTTGTCTCTCTTTTTTTTTTTTTTTTGAATTTACTATATTAAAGTTTAATTTTTTTGATGGATTAATTAATTTTTTTTTAATATTTGGTTCTCAGATCCTCTAGTTTTCCACTTAGAAGCTTTACAAGCAATTCAAGAAAGCCTTATTCTACTATTGTTTCACTGGTAATGATCATTATTTGCTTATGGGTATTGTGTTATTTATTGATAATTAGATTTGATTGGAATGTTGATTTGATTTCTATATTATTTTAGTGATGGTGGAAGAAAAATTCTATAGGGGGTATATTCCCATTTGGTAGAAATTGGGTATACCAAATCAAATTAGTACTTTTTTGAAGATTAGATAGAGTTACTCGGTACTTGTACTGGTGAGAGGTAGCAAGTACCTTATGGAATTAGTCGAGGTGCGTGTAAGCTGAGAGAGTTAAACTTTGATTCAGCACTGAGGTTTGCCCCGTCTCACCAGGATTCGCTGACACAAGAGTGACTCTGATATCACCTGTAATGATCCACTCGCTAATGATATTGTTCGCTTTGGGCTTAGGCCCGTGCGGCTTTAAAACATGTCACTAGTAGATAAGGCTTGTTTACTTATATACCTAACATATCTCCTGTGATTTGTCGTTGTGTGACTTCTTATTTTAAGGTGAGTTGTTAAAGAGGTAGTGTGTTTGCCTTCACTGAGATTTGAACAGAAGACCTCATAGTTCTTAAACCATTTCATTGACTACTAGTAAACACCCTTCGTTGCTAAAGGAGAGCTATTTCTTATGGTGATCTCTTTAGTATTTTACTTGTAGGAGTAGTAATTTGTACTTTCTATTGGTTGTGATCAATATTGAACCTTACCATACGGAAACAACATCTTTACCCCACAAATAGAGGTAAAGTTTGCGGACATTTTATCCGACTTGTGGGATTACACTGGGTATATTGTTATTGTTGTAGTATCATGGTCATTACGTTTTGTTTGCAGGGGATGACAAAGTTTGCTGTTCAGAATCTAAGTGTTGTGGCACAGGTAATATTTGAAATAACGATTGATGAATCATTCATTGGTATCTACTTTTTGTCTTGTAAATATTTTCGGCCATTAGCTTTATTAACTTGTAGTACTTTTTGTGTAGTTTTCAAAAAATGTAAATTGGCATTCATTTACTTTTTCTATTTCTAGGTAGTATCTGGTGCTGAATCTAGTAAAGAGAAGGATGAGGCAAAATCTGATACATACAGTCACGACATGACGGCAGCTATGGGAGCTGGTTAGTCATCTTCCTACGCTTTTTTTTAGTTCTGTGAACTTTATGTTCTTTTACTTTGAGGAGTTTTCTGGTGCATACTTTTTCGATCTGATCGCAAGAGCTACTAAACTTATTAGTTTTCTTAACTTATTAAAGAGCTGCTTTTGGGGCCTGATATTTTTGAGCTGAGGGTCTTTCGAAAACAACCTCTTTATCTCTATGAGGTAGTGGTAAGGTCTGCGTACATCTTACCCTCCCCAGACCCCATTTGTGGAATTTTACTGGGTATGTTGTTGTTGTTTTGTTGTTGTTAACTTATCAACGAAAACTTATTACTCCCTTGCAATTTTACGTAACTACATTACATGCTAGCTAATAGGTCAAGTTATGTGTTACCGTTTTCCACTATTTACTTGTCTTTGTTTCTCCTTCTTGCCTTCCCCTTTGTTGTAGAACATCCTTGCCTTTGAAAACCATAAATCCAAGTTAGCTCTATGTAGAAATGATTCATTTGTATTAGCGTGATTCTCGGATTATATAACTTAATGAATGCACTTTTAGTCAGTAACTAATCAAGGAATGTTTGCACGGTCCTATTAACTAACTAATATGTGTTCCACTCATGACGTCGCGGACTTTCTTAATGCAGTTTTAACCTATAGGCATGAGTTAGGAATGAACTATAACTTCATCCGTCCAGATTTGATTGTTGGGTCTTGTCTACAGGTAATGAGTAATTCCTTTTCTTTAAACATATTATCCTTTTTCACTTCTTTATTTGACTCTCTTCTGCTTTTGGGGCCTGATATTTTTGAGCTAAGGTTCTTCCGGAAACAGTTTTTCTATCTCTATGAGGTAGTGGTAAGGTCTGCGTACATTTTACCACTCGGCAGACCCCACTTGCGGGATTCCATTGGGTATGTTGTTGTTGCTTTTGTTGTTGTACTTCTTTATTTGACTCCGACAAAATGACAGACTCCTGAGGATGTGGACAAGCTTCGGAGCATTGGAGTAAAGACTATTTTTTGCTTGCAACAAAATCCAGATCTCGAGTATCCATGAAATATGTCATGATTATTTATTTCATGTCGGATCAACAAATCTATTTCTCCCTCAATCTAAGATATTCTTTGTAAGTCCTTAATTAGTGTTCTCCAGATATTTTGGGGTTAATATCGAGGCAATTCGTGAATATGCCAACAAATGTGGTGATATTGAACACTTGCGAGCCGAGATAAGGTTAGTTTAAGATTAAAAAAAGTCAGCTAGACTTACAACATAATATTATATACCGGTTGAGTATTTTGTTTTCGCATTTTTATCATAAACACATACGAAGAAGGATTGAAAAGGATTTTGAATTTTGATTCCGAGCTGTAATATACTAAAAGATGAAGAAGTTATTTCAATTTCAAGAATATTTGCTAACGGTACACTACCTCACTTGCTGACGTTAGAAAAGAGGTTCTTCGTTGATGCTTGATGTGTTGATGATGCAGGGACTTTGATGCATTTGATTTGAGGTTGCGGCTTCCAGTTGTAATAAGCGTACTGAACAACTCCATCAAAAGAAATGGGGGTGTGACTTACATCCACTGCACAGCTGGACTTGGCAGAGCTCCTGCAGTTGCGGTATGTGCTTTGATGAGTTTGTTTATGTTGCCTGACGGATGCGATTGCATTAAAGTACTTATTTGTCTGGCTTCTGGGAAGATCCGAAATTTTGTTGTTGAGTAGAAGTAGGTTGATATATAACTGTCGCATAGCCCTTGTTTTTGGTGACTATTATATAACACTTCTATCAACAAACACCGAGGAGCGATTCCTGTGAATGGCAAGAATATGCAATCATGAATAGTTCGAAATATTTCATTTTGTTTATTTAAGTTACATTGTGATTGAACTTACATTCGCTTTTGAACTTTGAATTGCAGTTGACATATATGTTTTGGGTTCAAGGCTATAAGCTTACTGAAGCTTTCGATTTACTCATGGTAATTTTTCCCAGTTATGTTGGTTACGTAGTTTCACTTTCCGAAAATATTATGTTTGCTGCCTGGCTTGCTATATCCTCCTCGAGAAAGATCAACGGGAACTGGATTTTGCATATGTTGACCATGTCTTTTGCTATCTTTTTGCAGAGCAAACGCTCCTGCTTTCCGAAACTAGATGCCATCAAAAGTGCCACGGCAGACATTGTGAGTTCTATTGTCGTTTAGTCATTTTAACAATTTATTCATTCCTATAGTTACCTGTGGCTTTTGGTGTTGGTGTAGGATGCATGGTAATATATATTGCACTTTTATCATTTGATTAATCGAATTTGAAATTTGATTTGTTAGTTAGGATCAGTAGTACTACTTATATCTGACGACAGCATATTTTGTCGAAGGATCAATTTTCTAAAAATAAAAACCGATTTCATGAACTATTGTGTCTCTACAAGGATACCTTGTGTACTTGTAAACCTGAAAGGGATTCCATTTTTCTCCGACTTCCTGATTTTGGACTTGTCTATTTGGCTCCCTACAGAAATGTTGACCAATTTCGTATGTCATGGAGTTTCTTTTCCATATTTAACAGTAACCACTTCTCGTCGTTGTTTTAGCTAGATATGACTTCTGCATACTGTGTCGTTCTCCAGCTACCTTTACATTTATTTTTCATTTCACATTCTGCTTTCTAATTATGATACGTGGTTATTCTCATATATGCTTTTCTGTTCATGACTGAGTATCTTCCTGTTTAAAGCTTACAGGCCTTAAAACGATGCCTGTCACGTTGACATGGCATGATGGTGATTGTACTACAGTGGAAATATCTGGACTTGATATTGGCTGGGGCCAGGTACTAACCGAGCTTCACAAGTAGCATTAGTTACTGTCTTCAGAATGTTTTACGATTTCTCTTCTGACCATAGAATACGGACATTCATCATGTTGAAATTTCGACTGTCAATTGCCCATATCGTAGCGTTTCATTGCCTTTTGCATGTTCTTAAAGATGGTTCATGAAATATTCTTCTCACTTTGATGTAACTCTGCTTATTTCATGCTTATTAGAGCTCATTAAGAACTCTTATAATGTTTTTCAGAGAATACCCTTAAAGTTTGACGAAGAGCGAGGTGTATGGACTCTCGAGAGGGATTTGCCTGTAAGTAGGTTGTTTTAGGCTCACAGTGTTTTTTTCCTTTTTCTTTCAATGATTGAAATTGTAAAAACTAGTAAAGTTGCTGCCTTGTGACCAAGAGGTCATGGGATCAAACAGTGGAAACAACCTTTTGCAGAAATGTAGGTTAAAGGCTATCATATAACAAATAGTCAATCCTAATGCATTCTCCGTTTACAGGAAGGAAAATATGAATACAAGTACATTGTTGACAGTGAATGGATATGCAACGAGTTGGAGCCGATCACTTCTCCCAATAAAGATGGACATATCAACAACTATGTCGAGGTAAGGAACTGTCTTTTCGTTGTTTGGAGAGAGATGTTCTATGCCTTCCTCCTCCGTTTTGTCCTGGTTATGCCTTCATTATTTTGAACTTCTTATTTCACTCTTCCTTCTTTCCGAGGAACAAGACATAAATGCGAATCACTTACCAGAGCTCAAATCACAACTCATCGCCATATACATATGCTGCAATGATGAGAGCGTTTAGCCTTTATATCTAATTTTTACTATCTAGAGTTGCGATTCTTTGGCTTCACGGATATCATCTCTTACCTCTAACGTTCAACTTGGACGTGCCAACAGGTTCTTGACGAAAATCCAGACAACATCACTAGTGCAGCAATACGGAAGAGGCTCACCGGTGATGACCCTGATCTAACTTCAAACGAAAGGCTTATAATCGGACAATTTCTCGAAGCTTATGCAGATGTAGAATGAAGGAAATGGATGCACAACATACTTGTTACTTACTATACACTTGTGATTGTAAACAAAGCCAATAATCTGCTATAACTAAAGCACTTGTAATTAAGATGTAGCTATTAGTAGCTATGTTGCTCGAACTTTTCAAAAGTATCAGGGGTGCATGTCGGATTCATCAAAAGTAGAGTATTTTCAAAGAATCTGATATGAGTGCAGCATTGAAGGTGAAGAGTCCGCGCAACTTAGATTTGTAGTATATATAAGAGTTATTATAAGATACATTTACATGGAATGAATACTAGTTATATGTTTTAGTGAAGTAATAACATGCTCTATCTTCTTTCTTATCTTTTTGATTTCTACTCATTCATCTGGATTCGCATGCGAAAAAGTTTTATACACGGTAACTTTATTCCATTGCTCAAATTCGAGACTGATCTAGTTAAGGATAGATGAGTACTAATATCCTTTATCATAATTTTTGGTCAAGTCGATAATCCTTTTAAACAACTCTTTAAATCTTGAGAAAAGTAAAATATACTCTTTTTATTCGACCAATAATTAAAAAAAAAAACTCTACAAACAAACTAGAGACTCTATTTCCATGTGATGATTTTCTATTATGACATTATTGATGGTGAAGTCTTTTCTTTTTTTGTTTCAATAATCAATGCATAATTACTTTCTTTTCACATCAATAATGGTGACAAAAAATAATAATAATCACAGAAAGCAATTTTCTAACAAACTTTTTGTACAATATAGACAAATAACAATTTTTTTGCATGGTTTTCACAAAGATTATGTTACAAAATTTTTACTATGAATAGCAAATATAAATAATAACATACTCAGTAAAATCCCACAAAAGAGATTTGATATGAATAACAAATATAAATTTTTCAAATTATTTGAAACAAAATTATATATTTGTAATCACTAATTTTTTTACCACTTTACTAGTGTATTGTGTTAAGAGTGTCCATATTGACAATAAAATAGTTTTAAAAACTTCTAAGTATGACATGTTTTTTTTTTAATCTTATGCAAAGGAATAATCAATACTCATTTTAATTAATCAAAAATTAAGAATTAAGATTAGAATTTACTGTTTTATTTGTCATGTTTGTCTTATGCATGCCCTTGAGAAAACATTAACTAAAAAGATTAAATTTGATTAAATTATCTATATTTATTCTTTGATCTTAATTCAATACTACTCATATTAATCTCTTTTCATTTATTGCAGTACAGAATAAAAGTAGAGAAAAATAATTATATTTATCTTTTATTTTTAAAATTAAATATTTTTAGTTAGCATGAGTCCATGGCAAGTACTCCTTCTGTTTTTATTTTTAATTTATATACTATTTTAAAAATATTTTTTCATATTTAAAATTAAATCACGAAATTAAACAAAAATAAGAAAATCAGAAAAAAGTAAAATAATGGAATATTAGCATTTTTGTTCATTTATCTTGTCAGTAACACTCCCATTTAATCAATCTTAATTGTCTAAATAGAAAAAAAAAAGTCTTAATCTAAAGACTCTAAGTTTATATTATACGTAATGACTATATAAATCTCTCATCCGTTTAATATTATTTCTCACTGAAAACATGACCTTAGATAGAAAGAAATGGAGGTTGCAAATTAGAGTAGTAGATTAATAGGCTAGTAGGGATATGTTGATTGATGTTTGGCCTTGGGATATTGTAAGGTAGTTGGATTAGTCATGTCTTTATATTCTGTGTTGATATTATCGATCTTATATTTATTAAATTTATTATATTTACATACTATCATTTGTTTTTCGTTATTAGTCATAGTGAGATATTCACATTTATGGATTCTTTGTTGTCATTCCTGGGCGTAAATTTTCCACATTTCATGGGTTCATGTTT
>JAOTQJ010000007.1:2679812-2695820 GCA_025642045.1 Solanum sejunctum
TTATGAGGTTTGATTTTGAGGTGAAGATTTTTTGAAAATAGTCTCTATATCTTTTATGAGATTATGATAAATCTGCGTATATTTTTAAATAATTATAATATATGCTTTTAATCTTTTTACATAAGAAATAAGTAATATTTGAACTCTTTTTAAATATATATCTTCCAGTATTGAATAATAGTATAAGTTTAATGTAACATAGGATTATTTAAATGATGAAAGTTTACACTATCGTTGTTTTAAGTTATTTGTTTTATTTTTTATTTTAATTCATTTAAATTTTTTTTAACAATTCTTTAATTTTAAATATTTTAGTATATTCTATATATCTTTGGTTTAAAACCTCAAGATTCAGAATTTCTTTTTTCAAATTTATAAACTCCATACCGCGTCAAAAACTGGTAAATTAATTGAAACGCAAAAAGTAAATTTTATATAACAGAAGGATTAAAAATACAACTAAAGTATTTGATCTTTTCGAATTTCTTACTTAATCTTTCGGTTATTTCGTTATTTTATTTGAACAATGGTGATATTTTAAATACCTTATAGTTGATGAAGTACATTTTGATAGACATTTGATGATAGTTCAAGTATAAAATTCGAAAAATGAGTGTCTTTTTGGCCGATTTATAAATGAAAGGATTTAAAAAGAATATTTAAAGAAATTAAAGATCAAATATGAATAATCAATAATTAGAAGGGGTGAAATGAAGATTTTTCAATAATTGAAGGATGAGAAAATGAGTGTGAATAATATAGTAAACAATGCACAGTCAGTGTAAAGCAAAAAACAATATAAACAGACTTGTCTACTCTTCTCCTTCGCCATTTGCCAATTTTTTCCGATTCAAATCACACTCTTTTCAATGCAAAAAGGAGGAATCAATTCACAAATTCACTCAAATTCCGATTAGGTAACGATGACAATCGGCCGTAGCTCCGGCGACGAGAATAAGGATAAGAATGATAACAATCCTATGAGTACCGGCGGTGGATTCCACTCGATCCGTGACCGTTTTCGTTTCAAGAGAAATTCACAGAGATCGACGGAGAATTTACCGTCTTGTTCTTCACCGGATCGGCAGTGGAAGACTGCGGCACGATCTCATCATCACCATTACCATAGCCGATCTTATAGTAGGAAGCTGATTTTCAGCTGTTTAAGAGGGAAATGGTTGTATTTGTGCATATTTCTGGTTTTGTTTGTTTTTGCATTAGCGTCTATGGTGTTGCAGAGCTCAATCATGTCTGTGTTTAGGCAGAATGAGAGAGCTCGTTGGAGGTGGTCTGTTAGGGATGATTTGAAGATAGGAAGTTCATTGGAGTTTGTTCAACCACGGAGGTTTCAGCTTGGTAATGGTTTGGACTTGGTTAGGAATCATCCTAGAATTGGTGTTCGGCCTCCTCGAATTGCACTAGTAAGAATTCTGTATACTTGTGTTCATGTTTAAGTATGCGAATTGCAAATGTGAGGTTATTAGTAATATGCATTCACCATAGAAGATCTTAGGAAGCCGTTATAACGATAGTCATAAAGATGTAGAAGAAAACAAGTTCAAATTTAAGGAGAGGGCGATTATTTGGTATAATTCCAAGTGAATATTTAGGAACACAATGCAGAAATTGATACTTGGATGATCATGCTCACCTTGTTGGATAAGATTCGAGTTCTCTTCTTTGATACAGTGTTTTATTACACTGAAAGAGCTTCCACTGCTCATTGTATTTCTGCAGGAGAGTAACTGGATGATAGAGATTGAGCAGATTTATTTTGACCTGATATTTTTGTATATATGTTTTGCATGTCGATATGAGAGCAATTAGATGATACAGGTTAAAATTTTCAATTATGAATATATTTTACAAATCAATTTGTTTCATATATGTGAATATGCCAAATAATTATTTGGTGAGTGCATATGAATTCTGTCACATTCATGTTTACTTACAAAAATGCATTTGGCATTCTTCCTCTGACTTGTAATTTCTAGTAGTGAGATGGAAACCAAAAAGAAAAAAAATGTTGTCATGCGCATCAAATAAATGATTTAGTTACCAACTAGGTTACTCGTAGAACTTTTTTTTGGTTGAACCTGTACGATCTAGATGCATGTAAGTGCAGTTTATACTAGATCTTTAAAGTTTGTGAGATGATGGCAGTTGATTTAAACTTAAGAATTTCATATCATTGTGGAAATTGTGATAGTGGCAGGATAATGCTCTTACAAAACTATAATTTTAGTGTTTCTCTGATTTGTGGGGATATGCTTTGACTTTTTATTTGTTGAATGAGTGAGAATAAAATATGAGCACAACATTTTGACATATTTAATAATATATACCATCCCCTCTTTCTCATTATTCATGACCTGTGATCTTTACCTGGTTTCTGCAGTTATTCAGTTTTAGCAGGTGTGAGTGATTTTATTTTACATGGATTATACCTTTCCGATCGCTAATTTTAAAATGCATAGAGAAAAGACTGGTTTTGAGAGTCAAGTCTCCATTTGTAATTTGGTTGTCTTCATAATATATTATATCTAGGCTGCTGTTATTCTATATCTAACTGCATGTTGCATTGGTCTCTTTAACTTCCACTAATTCAACTGTGCTTCAATTTGACTGTGTAAGGTCTTAGGGAACATGAGGAAGGACCCACTGTCATTGATGCTATCTACTGTGGTGAAGAACTTACGGGGACTAGGCTATACGATTAAGGTAACTTTTGGGAACTTCAAGGTTTAATATCTGCTTGCTGTATCCTAAATATATACTGCCTAAGAGATAAAAACTTTAAACATCTGTGTTGCAACTTGCAACTATTCTAAATTTCAGACGATAATTCTGCCATGAAGATGGTATTTCAGCTATACAGATTCTTTTCACCTGAAATTTTTATTTGAGATTCATATATGACAAACTTTTTATTTGAGATTGAGTAAAAATTTGTTTGCAAAGAAGTAATTTGGGTTAAGAACTGGGTCACCATGGCCCATTGAGATTAATACACCTTAGGTTCTGGAAAATTGAAGGGGGTTCTTCACTTGGAGCTGGGAGGGGACTGATCTGGCAGGTTGTGGAATTAGGTTTTTAATAGAACTACAATGTCATATGTTCTCTGCAGTTTCTTATTTAAGTTATGTTTATTATATTTATTATGATACCTTTTCTTTTTTCCATTTCATATCCTTTAAATGATAATGCATCACACATCTGATTATGACATTTTAATTTGCCTATAAATCGTTGGTTCTCAATCGAATCTGGGATTTAACTATGATGAGTGTGAAATATGGTACCATATCTAAGTTGTGACAGAAGAACTACACCTTGTTTGATAGTGGTGTATAATGGTTTTGTGCAACATATCCTACTTTAAACTCTTCTTTGCAGATATATGCTGTGGAGGATGGCATTGCGAGATCCATATGGGAAGAAATAGGAGGGAAAGTATTGATTTTAACTGCTGATAGATATGATCTCATTGATTGGTCAATGTAAGCATGCTCTGCCATCTTGGATCCTCATGACAGTCCATTTCTGTTATTTCGCTATCGTTACTCTGAGTTATCTTGGTGTATATTAGTTTCTACATTTTCATTTATGCAGTTTTGACGGTGTTATTGCTGATTCACTTGAAGATAAAAATGCTATATCAAGGTACGACTAGCCTTCTAGATGAAGCTTACTTTTCATTATTCTAGGAGATTCAGAATGAACATCATGTGAGCATTATTTATCAATAACAAACTAAGATGTGTGTTAGTCTTCTATTTTGAAAAGTTAAGTTATTTTAATGTGAAATATTTGGGCAATGAGTTTTTCTTTACAGTATCCTTGTCCTATATTCTGAATTTCTCTTGCGAGAGAGTTTTAAGCATTACTTGTGCATATGCTTGACTTGTACAACATAAAGGAAATGCTTGAACCTAATGTTGCAATAACATTTGAATGAAGAACACTGCTGTAAGATGTTATAATAAATCAATGCTACTGTCAAGTTGACTTTTATGTTATTATTAGATGATGTCAACACTAGTATGTTCAATTTTTATTGCTACATTCTTCAAATACCCTAAATGATGCCTACAAAGTTCCATATCCTTGTCGGTCCTTCTCGACATGTGTATGTCGGCTATACAGGGAAACCATATGACAAAGATGAATCTAGATCTTACACTTAGAAAATCCTTTGCCTCTATTTTTTGTTTGAGATATTATGGTTTGTGAGTTCTACATTTATGCAGCCTTATGCAGGAGCCTTTTTGCTCTGTGCCCCTTGTATGGATAATTCAACAAGATACTCTAGCAAGTCGCCTTCGTCTCTATGAAAACATGGGTTGGGAACATCTTATTTCTCATTGGAGAGCTGCTTTTCGTAGGGCTGATGTTATTGTATTTCCGGATTACTCTTTGCCGGTATATACAATATTCTTCTCTGTTTTTTGTTCGGATTTTATATTTTCAGAATTCGTAGTTTATGTCAAGTGCTCATCAAGCTTATCATATACTCAACCATTGTATTTCTCCTGTTATAGATGTTATATAGTGGACTTGACACTGGAAACTTCTTTGTGATCCCCGGATCACCAAAAGACAGTTGGTCTGCTAGCAGTTATAGTAGGAGACATTCAAAATTTCAGTCCAGGGAGACATATGGTTTTGGCAAAGATGATCTCTTGGTTTTGGTTTTTGGAAGTTCCATTCTCTACAATGAGCTGTCCTGGGATTATGCGTTGTCTATTCGTAATATCGAACCTTTGCTACTCAAATTTGCTGGAAATGATGTTGAAGAGAGAATGAAGTTTGTTTTCATGTCCGGAAATTCCAGTGATGGGTATAATGAGGCATTGAAGGTAGAATTTTTCAATGCTCTATGAGTAATATTGATAATTCAGAATTTCAGCATCTTATTTCACTCCTTATTCTGTCCTTGTAATTGATGGCTTGCCTTCTCCTTCCTCTGCTTCACTAGTGTTTCATCTCAGTCTTAAAAGAAGTTTTGTTGTTTGTATTGGGAATGGATAAATCTTCTTAGATATACTTATGCATAACAACTGAAACTCATTTAGGCAAGGAGGGTCTAAATCGTTCTCTTGATTTGGTACTTCAAGGGTTTTGTTGTTTTAGTTATCTATGTAAACTTTTCACCCTTCTGGGTATGTTGTTGTTGTCATCCAACATGTGTTTTCCATTTTTTGTTGTCTTCACTGCTTGCTAGTCCTTTACTGTGTTATTTGTTGGGTTGAGATTAAAGTTCAAGTGATATTGAATAATGCTTCACAGCATTTTGCAGTAGCAGTAACGTGCAGTTTACTTACTATTATCTACAAAATAAAATTAAAAAACACTATACTGTCTCAAAATTTGTAGGATATTGCTACTCGTCTAGGACTTCGTGAGGGATCTCTTTCACACCATGATATGGAGGGTGACGTTAACGGTATTACACTGATTGCTGACATTGTCCTCTACTTCTCCCCCCAATATGAGCAAGAATTTCCTCCTATTCTGATACGAGCTATGTCATTTGGAAAACCAATTGTTGCACCAGACTACCCTGTCATTAAGAAATATGTAAGTCGATCAAGTGTAGTTGGAAACTTTTTAAGCTGAAAAATTGATACGGTACTTCTTATTTTGTCTTTCCCTGAATAACTTCCTGTATTCAGGTTGTTGATGAGGTACATGGAATCATCTTCTCTCAACACAATCCCAATGAATTGGTGCAAGATTTCTCACTACTTATATCTGGTGGAAAACTCACGAGATTTGCTCACACCATTGGATCTTCTGGGAGGCTGCTTTCCAAGAACATGTTTGCAGTGGAATGCATTACAGGGTATGCAAAGCTGCTGGAGAATGTCATAACTTTCCCATCTGATGTCATACTTCCTGGAGATACCTCTCAGCTTAAGCAGGATACGTGGGAGTGGGGTTATTTCCAAAAGGATTTGGAGGATCGTAAGCACATAGAAGATCTTCAAATTAAGGATGTGGATCCAATAAATTCCAGTGTTGTTTACGACCTTGAATTAGAGATGACAGGGTTTGTTCCTTTGATGAATGCATCAATAGATGATCCAGAGGCTTTAAAGGAAGAGTTTCCAAGTGAGTTGGATTGGGACATCTTGGATAAAATGGAACGTTCTGAGGAAGTAGATAGACTTGAGACGGAGGAGGTATGTGAATAAATTTTACTGACAAGCAGTCTTTCCCTGTCTATCCAATTCCATAACTGAAAGACGAAAAGAGCAAGAAGGAAAAAAGAAAAGAAAAAGATCTTTACTAGTTGATGTTTCTATTTTCTTGAATTCCCTTTGATGCAAGATCTATTGAGCACATTTTCTCTACATGTAGATTGAGGAAAGAATGGAAAAAAGCATTGGTAGGTGGGATGATATATATCGTAATGCTCGAAAAGCTGAAAGGCTTCGGTTTGAAACTAATGAAAGAGATGAAGGAGAGCTGGAAAGGACTGGGAAGCCAATATGCATTTATGAGGTTTATGATGGAACTGGAGCTTGGTCATTTCTGCATCATAGCTCTTTGTACCGTGGATTGAGCCTAGTGAGTTCCTGTGGCTTATTCCATATGTTTCAGTTTCATATGGTTTCCTCTCGGTTTTTGGCATCCCTTGGTACAGAAATTAACTTTTTAAGAATATAATGCTATGTGTTGTACATATTTGCTAATGCAGTACATCCTCTTAAATTTTATTTACTTCATTATGTTACCTCTCTTGTTTCTTTGGTTCTAACTCTGGTATGTTCTCTTACAGTCAACTAACGCACGGAGATCGAGGTCAGGTGATGTTGATGCAGTTGCCCGGCTTACCCTCTTGAATGATACCTACTACCGGAATATTCTCTGTGAGATGGGTGGCATGTTTTCAATTGCACACCGTTTAGATAATATTCATAAACAACCCTGGATTGGATTCCAGTCATGGCGAGCTACTGGAAGAAAAGTATGTTATTTGTTTCTGATGAATCTTGATGCGTGAACTTGTTCTTCTTGTAATTGTTAAACTTGGCATCGTCATATTCACACGTAAGCTTCTATGTACACTTCTCTTGTGAGCAAGTTTCATATAGGATTTGGTACTAATGTATCAGGTTTCCTTATCAAAAAATGCTGAACTGGCCCTAGAAGAAACAATACTGGCAAAGGCTAAAGGTGATGTAATATACTATTGGGCACATTTGGATGTGGATGGTGGATTTACCGGAAGCAATGATGCCCTTACCTTCTGGTCAATGTGCGATATATTGAATGGAGGCCACTGTAGGTAAATATTACATCATGTACATAGGATCTGAACATAGTTTTTTATTTCAAAATTATGCATTCCTGCCAGCATTTTTTCTTATCATTTTGGTGGATAGGTTTATTGATTTTGACAGTCTAGATCTCTCTTGTAGAAATATGGATGAATGATCCATTGTTTAGGTTTATCTTATATTGATACAATTCCCAAATTTAAGTTGATTCTATTTCAACTATTTCATGTTCTGAAGTCCAAGAAGCTGGAAATGAAGATTTATAAATTCATGTCCTAAAATGTAAATGTTAAAAGAAGAGGGTTAAACAGGAAACTGGAAATTTTACACCCTACTCTTCTTAATAGGTATCGTCGCCTTATGTGTAGAGGGGCGAGCGTAGTTTGCTGTTAAATGGAGCTTGTTTTTTCTTCTTTTTCGAAACTGGTAATGTTTAACTGGACATTGTCCTTTATAAGTTGTCTCAGCTGACTCTCATTCTTTAACATTCTTTCAGGAATGCTTTCCAAGACGCATTTCGCATAATGTATGGCTTACCGTCACATATAGAAGCACTCCCACCCATGCCTGAAGATGGTGGGAGATGGTCAGCCCTACATAGCTGGGTTATGCCAACCTCTTCTTTTATGGAGTTTGTTATGTTTTCCAGGTATCTACTTATGTTGTGGTGTCATATTACTTGCATAAATTTGGATATTCTAGTTCAAAATATGAATTGACCAAAATTGTCGGAATTTCAGGATATTTGTCGATGCTTTGGATGGTTTGCATGTGACTTCAAGCAATAGGACAGATTGTATACTGGCAAATTCAACCTTGGAGGTAAGCCTATAGACATAAATTGCATTAGCACTAGTTTACGTTTGGTTCGAACTTCACATGAATGCAGGCTAGAAGGATAAGTTCTCATGTTTTGATTGTTTCTGACCACCAGAAGCAACACTGTTACTGTCGGGTTTTGGAACTGTTGGTAAATGTCTGGGCCTATCACAGTGCACGGCAGATGGTTTACGTTAATCCTCACTCAGGTGTGCTGGAAGAGCAGCATTCAATTGAGCAGCGAAAAGGATATATGTGGGCAAAGTACTTCAACATGACATTGTTGAAGAGTATGGATGAAGACTTGGCAGAAGCTGCTGATGACAATTTCCATCCATATGAAACGTGGTTGTGGCCATTAACGGGAGAAGTAATTTGGCAAGGGATACAGGAAAGGGAGAGAGAAGAGAGATACAGGCAAAAAATGGACAAGAAGAGAAAGACAAGAGAGAAACTACACGACAGAATGAAACGCGGATATAAACAAAAGTCACTTGGAGGGTAACACATCTTTGCTAGAAGAGATTTTTGACACCATTTGTGAACACCACTTGGTTCCTAACACAGCAACCACGCTCATTTTTGCTCTGGGCTTGTGGATGAAAGAGAACGATACCAAACAACAAACAAGTGGTTTGATTCTTTCTAACTGCATCAACACACAGAAACTGACATACTAGCGTGACCTAACTACATATATTCATATGGAGGGAGAGTGCATTACGCTTGGGAAGAGCGAGTATGTTATCTGTGGCTCACCAGCATTTTTGAAAGCGTTTATAATGAACATCTTATGCGGGGCTCGTCTGCTTCTAAGAGGCACATTCTCTAGTGGAGATTCCATTACTGCAGTACTTGAAATTAGCTGAGTCTCTGCTGAAATTGTATTCTTTCGACTGTGTATATACATTTTAATACAATAGATCAAATGCAAAATTCGATTTACTGTGCTATTACAGGCAGGATGTTCATTACCAATTCTTTGGAGAAGAATCTGTACTGAATCGTGGATTCGCCTCCAAATGAGACTTCACGACTTGATATATTCACTAGTATATCACTTGGTTTACTGCTGTTGAATTTGATGATAAAAGTTATGAAGTTCGAGATCAAGTTCGCCGTAGGGCATGTAGGTGTTGCAACAAAAAAATATTTGACACTAGTATGCTGTCCTATTTATAACTTGTAGGTGTTGCAACAAAAAATTATTTGATACTAGTATGTTGTCTCATTTTATTTGGTGTCTTTTTTTTTTGGTTTGTTTAGAAAAAAGTGTCAACTTATTAGATAAATATTTATGAATGATTTGGATCACAAGGGTAAAAAAAGGGATAATTTCACATATGTACAGTAAATTAATTTATTTACAGCAAATATAGTCCTCTTTTATTTACAGTAGTCCCCTTAAACATCGTTTCGAGTCAAATTATATTACATAACATGGAAGGGAGGGGGTGCTTTATGGGATTTTACCGAATATGCTATTGTTACAATTGAAAATAAAAATTTATTTTAGTATAACATGCAAATAAAAATAAATCGAGAGAATACTCTAATCAATTCAAATAAAAAAATATGAGCCTACCCGCTCCTGTATATCAACCAATCGAAAAAAAAAAAGAAAATGAAATGCCAGCGTCTCAGTCCTCACTGTGTAGGGTTTATCACTCTCAAAAGCCCTCATTTTTTTCCTCTCTATTTGCCTTTCACTTTTATCTTCTTCCAGAAACATCCATTACCCAGGTATGTATACACCCAACCTATTATCTCCATCTTTTACATCTGAAAATTGTTTAGATATAATTGAAATTCTTTTGTTTGTGGAATTGTGGCAATGCTTTTTTCTTTTTGGGTCTCATTTTGATTAGTTTTCATGTATATCAGAATTCCAAAGACGTAGAAGTAATGTTTTTCAAATTCAAGTTCTAACGGTGTTGCGTTTTGACTGTTCTCGTTGATAAGTGACTATTTTGTAAGTGTTTATTGTTGGAAATGAATGAAAAAAAACTGGATTTTGGGGATAATTAGTTATTTTTTACTGAAGGGTTTTGTATGGTTGAACTGGTTATATGCTATGGTACATGGATTAGAGTGTGCATTTCCCCAAAATTTTGTAAGGTTTTAGTATATTTTTGGAGGATTTGCAAGAAAGTGACCCGTTCGAATTGTTTTAACACAAATGAAAATTCCCTCTTTCGCCTATAATGAGCGGTAAATAGAATGACAATTTTACTATATCATCCTTTGAATATACTCCTTCCGTCTCAAAAATATTTGAACCGTTAGAAGTTCAAGTTGAATGTTTGAAACTTTTTCCATATTTGTCTTTTTATTTATTGAACTTTTATATTTTCTAGGTGATAAATTACACTACATAATTATGATTTTACAAAAGGAAATAGTGAAAAATATGGTGTAAATTTTGTCTTTTAATATTTTCCTTAATATGTCTGCATTACATCATAAATTCAATTAAAATGGGACAGAGGGAGGAATAAATTCAATGGTTTGGAAAATGTATTGAGAAATGATTATAGTTAATAATAGGTGAATTATATCTTGATTTTATAACTAAACAAGTAAAAGTGAGCATCTATTTTTAGTAAAGTGGATGGAGAGAGTGTATCGTTCACCATCTTGTGTCCGTTTTAACCATCTGTTAATTCACCTAGGGTTTTTGTTAGATTGAAAGAGATTACTTCATACCCTTATCAACTTGTTTGACAGGTGTAACTCAAGATAAATGAAAAATTCAAGTATATGGTGTGTAATATGATGGAATAAATTCTTCATTTTCTTTTTCTTTCCATTCCCTCGTTTGTATATTCAGCTTTGGAATTTCATTAATTGATATTGAAGCTTGACCTTTTTGTTGTTTGGCATTTCAGATTTACATGTAGCTGAAAGCTAAACATGCACACAATTAAGGGTGGTTGGGTCGGGCAAACATTTGCCCTTGCTACTTACAATGAATCTGGTGGCCGGAAGACTAGGATTAGGCGTTCGAAAGAAGAGAGGAAGACTATGGTTGAAACTTTTATAAAGAAGTAAGTGAATTATTCATTTCTTCCTTATACCGAGCTATGCCGATACTTTCTGCCAAGTCTGTTTGATTTCGACTGATTGTTTACGGTTTAGAACATCATGTGTGTTGCTTTGTATATCAGTTCTTGTAGTATTGACTATTGAATCTGTTCTTCTTTTAAATTCTTATGATGCTTCAGTCTAGCTAACAGATCAACTGTATCTGTGTGTGATATTTCCAAAATTCTCAGAACAGGTTCTTGAAATTTATACTTCTTAAGGTTATTATAAAAATATTTGATTTCTTCCCATCTGACCTAGCTTTGATGAACAAGTTACTTGTTACGTTTTGTTGGTGAGAAGTGACATGTATTCCGTGAGATTAGTCGAGGTAAGCAAAAGCTGGCTCGGACACCACCGTTATTACAACAACAACATACCCAGTATAATCCCACAAGTGGGGTCTGGGGAGGGTGTAATGTACGCAGACCTTACCGCTACCTCAGAGAAGTAGAGAGGTTGTTTCAGGACACCACCGTTATTAAATAGATAAAAAGAAAATATGTTGATATAGATTGGCAAATCAGGCATACATAGTACTCATGTATGGTTAAATACTCAAATTCTGCATGACTAAAACCGACAAAATAAAACAATCTGAAATGAAAAATGAAGTTAGAAAGGTATAGGAAAAAGGAGGTTTTAGGGGTTTGGCACTGGCGCAAAAATGGAAAATGGTCAAATGAGTAGAATAACCTCTTAAACCCTTCCCAATGAAGACGGATGAGAAGATCAAGGGGGTGGATGGGAAGGTGGAGGTGTAGAAAAATTAGTAAATTTTCCTTTAGCTCATGTCCGCTGTGATTCCTGAGTTACAAGAACCCCACAAAGAGGGGATCATTATCCTCTTACAATCCTAAACACCTGAAACTAACAATTATTGGATTGTTTATTAAGCACTTCATAAATGGAAACCTCCCTCCTTTCCTTCATCTGGTGTGTATAAATCTTTAGATGCGGATGCATAATCATACTCTGTTGGGACAGATACGCACAGGTTTTATCTGCTGCTGCTGCTGCATATTCCGATAAGCACAAGGAAGAAAGTTAGAGTTAGTAAACAAATAAGCTAGGTACACGGTAAAGATATAAAATGTGACTATAGTTTCAATGTTTATGATTGTTGTCTCATAGATTGCTATTTAGATCATCTCTACCTATGTGAACATCTTCAGAAGGTGCTAAGAAGTAAAATTTTTGATTATGTTAAATTTTCAAAGAAAAGAAGTAAAAATTTCAATCTTTTTTGGAGCACTATCTTTACTTGCCAACAGCTAGATTGATGGAATGATATCTTATTTGCTCTTGTCTTCAATGGTTGCAGATATCAGAAGTCAAATGATGGGAATTTCCCATCACTTAATTTGACACACAAGGAAGTTGGTGGCTCTTTCTACACAGTACGAGAAATAGTTCGTGAGATAATTCAGGAAAATAGAGTTCTAGGTCCAGCTAAGTTATCTCCTGAAGAGCAGAACAGTATCATGTTTGCAAAAGAACATCCACTGGGATCCATATCAACTGAACCCCAAAGTTCATCTTTATCTGGTGAGATCCATGTTTTGTCAAGTTTCGCGCCCAGCCATTACATGGGTAAAAGTGAAGAAGCTGATTTTGGTGTGAATAGAGAGCTTGATATAGATGAAATGAAGGTTGCAGATGATGGACTACAAACTAGCTCAAGTGACGTTTCCGAGAGGATTAAACAATCTGATGAATCATACATAATTGATTCTGAATCTGATCATCGAAAAAACAAGAATGAGGTTTTGCATTGTAGTGGGATTAATGGAGTTGACCATGAGATACTCAATGAAGAAATGGTTGGTGACTCAGAGACAACTGAAGAAAATGAAATCGTTGGTAAATCTGACTTACTCAACACCCTCTCTGTCAAGCATCAAAATACCAGTGCACAAGTTTTAGATTCTACTGAGATCATCTCTGAGAGTGTGAATCCAAGTCTCCTCAGTGGGGTTGATGCTAGTCGTCCTACTGTAAAAAATGATGAAACATATGGAGAACCAATATCTACAGAGTTGGTGGTAGGAAAGAATCTAGATGTTGAAGGTGGATTGAATGAACTAGATGCAACAAAAGCTGCATTACCTCTTACAACGTCAGAATTACTGGTGGAGAAGTTTCCCCTGCGACCCATTTCTAAGAAAATAGATGACTTGGATTTAGGATTAAATGAAACAACTAGTGTAGCAAAAACAGCGGAAGCAACAGAACATGAACATGACAGGACAACCTCTTCGGAAAAAGCTGCTCAACTTGTAAATGAGCCAGTTGATGTGATGATAGCTGATCCAACAACAGAGAAGTCGAGTGAACTGTTGAATGAGAAAGCAGAGGTGAAAGCTGGAGAGGCATCATTGGAAATTTCAAGTTTCTCAGAAGAAAGAATGGCCATTGCCACTGATGTAGGAGTTAAGGCCTCATCAACTTTAAGTGAGGTAAGGTTTATTAGCAGTAAACTTTAGCAGTGTTTTCACATAGGTTGAATCTCAAGTTCCTGCTTTTTTCCTTTCATATTTATCAATTGATCTTTTGATTGAAGGTTTATCACCTCTGATGCTTGTCTTTAACTTTAATGCACTCGTTATTGGGCTGGGGTATACAAATGACAAATGTACGAGAAATAGAGTCCAGTCAATCACAGTCTGGAGTTTGCGAAGTTTATCTTATGTAACATGTGCTGGTGCTGAGGGATTTATATATTTTTGTCAACATTTCTTAGGTATCTAGCACTGTTAATATTCTATTATTGAGTTTTAATATTAAAAAAAAAAAGAAATTTGAAAGTGCCTATGGAAGAAATGAGGACATGTAATTTGTAGATGCAATGGAGGTTTGTTGTTAGAGCCTTTGTGACAGGCTTGAGTGTATCTAACCCCTTAATGCTCACGAAGGGTAACTATTGCTTTCCGTGTAGTGTTTTATTTTTTTCGGAAATGGGACAACACTAGTGTGAAGTATATATAGTAGATTGAAAACCCAATATTATCTTCACATGGGTAGCTTCACCTTTTCCCAAAGTTCACTTCAATTTATCCGTTGAAGACATACCAAATTGGCCATTTATGTGGCTTCCTTCTGTATAGTCACTTCATGCTATCACGGCCTCGACTATTATGATTTTAAGAAGGTTAAGATTCTTGAACTTATGGTTTCTTTGACGTTGATAAAGAAATTTCATTCAGTGTTGGAACAAATTTTCTAGAAGCAAGCTAGTACTTAAGCAGATGTATATACAAGCTTACGTTCATGAACAAATGGATTCTTTTTCGATACCATTTACAGCTTTGCATAACCTTCTACATAGCATTAGACTTTTATTTTTCTGCTATGATTGCAATGATAAAGTTTCATGTATTAAGGTTATCATATTTTGTAATCTGCAGCTAACTTTAGCTAACAAGCATAATTTGTTACTGTAACTATGAAAGGTCCACTTAGTGATAGATGCCAGTCGGTTCTTACTCTTATCTGCATCTGGACCCTGGTAGTCTTTTTGACTATTTAGTGTAAATGTTCAATTTCTCTCACATTTATGATGTTATCACGCTATATTCAAAATGTTCAAACTTTTGCAGACAGTTGATGCTTCTAGCCCTATGCCTAATGAAACTGTTGTTAGCAGTAGTAATGGTGTTACTTCTAAGAAACCAGCTGCAGACGAGTTGATTGAAGATAAAGGCAAAGCCAGCATTCAACATGGTAGTCACAACCGCCAGAAAGGAGGCGGTAATCCTCCACTAGACAGAATTCATCTGTGAGTAACTGATAACTTCTCTTCAATGAACTTAAAGCAGTTCCCCTCGCCTTTTTTCCTAGTTCTAGTGTCAACAATGTCATCGTTCCTGCAACACGATTCCCACTAATTTACCTTTTGATTGCTAATTTCTCCAGCGTAACATGGAAAGGCGCTTCAGCAAAATCCAGGGAACATGAAACAAATCCACTCCTTGCTTTATTGAAGGCATGTGTCACAGCTTTTGTGAAATTTTGGACTGAAGAATAGCTTCTTCGTTTTTCCTTCTAGTGCTTTGAAGATGGCTATAGTTCCAGCAGTAGTCGCTGCAGTGATATTCGGATTATATCATCTCTAAGCTACATACTCTATAACGCGGGATCTCTCAAACCAAAATTTCGAGGTTTTCGATGATATATCTTAGTTGTATGATAAAACTTGTGCTAGTTGTGGTTTAGCAAGTGTTTTTTAGATGGATTTATCACATGAATGTATGAACATGTCACTTGTGAATTCCAGATATAATAGATTAGATCCATGCATGCTCCAGTCTTTTCTCACAAGGCAAAATCTGTCTTTAATTATGTGAGGTTTTATTATTCTATGAGCTTGTCATGTTTCTTGAAAATGTTGGAATATTTGTGTTGTATTATCACTCTTTTTTTATACTCTTGCCTTTTGTATTAATAGGATCACTTGGATGGTGAGGATTTATATAGTTGATTTCAATTTGCTTGGAATTGAAGAGTCGAAGAGAAGTCTTGATGGGATTAGTTATTTTAGGATTGTTATTCCGCTTTTAATGTGGGATACAAATAATAATAACATATCTAATAGAATTTTATAAATGAAGTCTAGGAGGATAGAGAATGTACGTAGATCTTATCACTGTTTCATAGAGATAGAGAGACTATTTTTGAAAATCAACTTGCAATTGAAGCTAACAATAACAATAATAATATACTCAGTGAAATTTCACAAATGAGGTCTGAGGAGGGTAGAAATATACACACATCTTATCACTATTTCATAGAGCTAGTCTAAAAAATCAAGCCTCATAAG
>JAOTQJ010000007.1:2711347-2724616 GCA_025642045.1 Solanum sejunctum
TTTTAAATTTTTATTTTTAATATTAATTTAATTTAATTTTAAAAAATAATTAAATAATTGATTTCAAAAAACACAGACTGTTAAAGAAAAGACGGAGGGTTCACTTTAAATCTAACCCCATAGATAAAGGACCATTTTTGCTTATAGGTTGGGTCCATGTTGATCCCATTTCAACAAGATATATTAATGTAGAAGCATTTACGTCTCTAATTTGAATAGATATTTTATTAGGAATTTGAAGAGGGGTGTTGAAATAATGGTAAAATTATTTTTATGTGACATAAATATGAGTTTAAATTGTGAAAATAATTATTAATATTTGTAGTTTTATCGTTTTAAATTAATTAAATTTTTGAGATTTTTTTTAATGTTCAAAATAGTTGAATTGTTCAAAGTTCATAAAGAATATTTAAATTTTTTTCATATTTGCCTTTTCATTTATTGAAATTTTATATTTTTTATGAGATAAATATTATAATTTCACAAAGGGTAATAGTAAAAAGTATGATGTAAATTTTGTCTTTAAATATTTTTGTTAATATGCGTGCATTAACTCACAAATTCAGTTAATATAAGATAGACGAAATATTAGATAGACTATCTACATCATACTCCTCAAAATTCAGCTCTTCCTCAAACCCTACTGATACAAATTACTAAATACTCCGAACGATTCTTAATTGATCAACTAAAACTCAATAACTTCTCTTCTTCTTTTTTTTCCTAAAATACAGAATTCATAAATTTAAAATCTATACCTAACTAAGAACTCAACATTGTTCCAGAGAAATCAATCAAGTTGTGAATATTTTCTGTTCATTGTTTTAATCTCAATTTATATAACTCATATGTTTTTTTAATCTAAAAGAAAAACATAATTTTATATTTAATTTAATTTTAAAATATTTATTTTATCATTAATAAAAAAATTTATAATCTCACAAATATTTATAACTTTTTTAAATCATAAATTTTAAAATCTTTCTTTCCTCTTTTTTTTATATTAAAATTAAATTATATTACATAAATTTAAAAAAAAAAAGTAAAAGAGTAACTTTTACTGTTATGAAAAACATGTGCCACCCAATAAAAACAAAAAAGGAAGGAAGAAAGTTTACACAGAAAGAAGAAAAGAAAAGGAATCTGCAGTAAAGGACAAGTAGCTCACATCTGATAAAGTACTCACTCCACCTATTTTTATTTGCTCCATTATAATATTTTCAAATATTTGAATAATTTTTATTTAATTTATAAAAATTAACAAATAATTTATTGTTCTATATTCATTTTATTTTAAATATTTAGATGATCTATATTTAGTAAAAATTATTTAATAAATTATCGCTATCATTTTTGCTTCTCGATCTTAATATCAAGTCAATAATGAAGAACTACTATTATACAATTGGAAAATCAATAAACTATGTAGCTATTTATGTCCATTTCACCTTTGTTAATGACTTCGTCCATCTCAAACAGAATTACATGGTTTAATTTAGCACAAAATTTTAAAAATTAAAAAATATAAATTTTAATTTTATACTCCTAAATTAAAGTTATATTAAATGTATCGAAATACTCTTTAATCTTATGGTTTTTAACATGTTCCATGAAAAATTAAAACTAAAATTAAAATTTTGTCAAAAAAGAAAGAAATCGTTATTTTTGAAGCAAATTAAAAAAGAAAGGAAGTCATTTCTTTTGAAATAGAGAGAGTATTAAATACTAATTTATTTAATATATTTTTTAAATCAATAAATTTAGTATATTTAAATAAAAATAATATAATAATATTATTTATTTTTTCTTTTTAAAGTGTGTACTAAATCAACAATGAATAACTATCGTACGAGTCTGACAGCAGCTGAGCTAAGTCAAATTTGTGGATTTCGACAAGCCTAATAGTTTTTTTGTCGACTCTGTATTTATATTAAAACAATATGCTTCACAGTATTTTTCTCTTTTTTTAAATTCCAAACTCGTAATCTTGGCTCCGCTCGGAAAGTAATTATACCAACTAACTCCAATATTGAACAAGGACAGGTCTGGAATATTAGCTGCTTCCACTAGTGGATCCATCCCCTACCCAGAATTCAGTTATCCACTCCACTATCTCCATTTTCACTTTCACTTTTTCTCTAAATATAAACTTGTATAATCACTACATTGCATAATTATTTGCAAAGGAAGATATGATGATCAGAGATAAAATTCTCAAGTTGCATCACCGCCACCGGTCGACGTCGTCTTTTTCCGAGAAATCAGGACACCGATTCGACTTCTCCTTCTCCAATCTTCAAGCTCGGCAGGTCTGTTTCTATGTAATTTAAAGCTTAATAGAAGTACGAATTATAGAATGTGTAATAACTGTGTATTATGTTGTTCGATTGGTTTATAAACAGTGCCTGATAGAATTTGGAATTTCTGCAATACCGTGTGTATTTTGACTATCTAGAGGTATAATTTATCAGTTTTTAGTATAGAATGTGCAATTAGCTAATGAAACTGGATTTTCCCTGCAGTTTTATGCTGTTCGATTAGTTTACTGTTTACGTACCTGAGTGATATAGATTGGAACCTATGCAGTAATTTGAGTTTGAAGCAAATAAATCAATGTGTGTGTGTTGTTCGATTGGTTTATAAACAGTGACTGATAGAATCTGGAATTTCTGCAATATTTTGATTTTTTTTCCAAGTAAATTAGTCGCTCTGTGTGTGTGACTGTGTGCATTTTGAGCATCTAGATGTATAATGTATCAGTTTTAAGTATAGAATGTGAAATTAGCTCATGAAACTGATTTTTTTTTGCTGATTTATCCTTTCTATTAGTTTACTGTGTACATACCTGATTGATATAGACTAGAAACTCTGCCGTTTGAGTTTGACGCTAATAAATCAATATGTGTGTGTTAATCTGTGTATTTTGAGTATCTTGAGGTGTAATATACAGCTCAAACTCTGTAGTAATTTGAGCTTTGAACCAAATAAATCAATGTGTGTGTGTTAATCTGTGTATTTTGAGTATCTCGAGGTGTAATATACAGCTTAAGTACGGATTTTAGAAGGTGTGATTAGCTCCCGATGCTGATTTTTCCTGCTGTTTAATTGGTTTACCGTTTGCATGTTGCATAGAGTTTGGAATTTCTGCATAATTTGTGATTTTTTTAAAAGCTTTGAAGGGAATAAATTAATGTGTTCTGTGAGAGTTTCTACTAGTTTTTTGTGTGTGCATTTTGAGTATCTCTAGGTATAAGTTACAGATTAATATGTGGAGGGTTGGAATTTTTTAAAAAGTAAAAAAAATCGAAGCAATTAAATCAATGTTGTGGTGATATATTTGGGTTGTTCTTATTCGTTCGTGATTCTTTGTGTCAGTTACCGTTTCAGCTTACAGTAGTTTTGGCAGTGGTGTTTTGATAAAGGAGAGCATAAGTGCATGTGCAGTTTATTCTAATACTTTTTCTGTAACACGTGTTCTTATTTGGACATATCTGTTAGATAGGCTGGAATTTATCTTCTTCTGCAATATTTTATTGTAGAAGCATTTCGTTATTTGTGCAAAGTCGCAGGAAGCAATTAGATAGCCGTAACTTTGTTGGTTCATCGATATATACTGGAAATTTTTACTGAAAAGTGGAACCATGACTTATGATATTCCAAATAGGAGGATCGTACAAAGTTCACTGTACAAAATGCATTTGAAATCTTCAATGAATGTCCCTGTTGCTAATGGTGAATGTGTATTCCCAGTTCTGGCTTTCACAAGTTTTTTGAGTAATAGGAAAGGGGCTTTCCCGAAATTTGGAGGGGTCACTGGATAAGACCACTTTGTTTGTCTGACATTTGAATGTTGTTGTATTTAAAATGGGAAATAGGGAGATGAATGCTTTATAGTTATCCGTGCCTGTTAATGCAAATGAAATGATCAAAATAACTGCAACACTATAATTGACTGGAGTGAGATGTTGAGCAAACTTCTGAATATGACAAATCTAATATCAAGACAACAATCGGCAAACTATTAGGTGCATACAATCAGGCTGCTGAACTAGTCGAAGTAGGTCAATCTATTAATGAAGCAATCAATTGCTTTTGTTCAACAGCTTATTCTGGAAGATCACTAAGTACTAAAAGAGGTTCTGAGTGGCAGTTATGTGATGTATAATGTATCCATGGGCTGTGAACCTGGTTGTCCATTGTCCATTAGTTGCTTTTTTTTCCCTTAGTTGCAGCAATTGTAAAAACTAAATTTTTTTAAAATTTAAGCCATTTGCTGCCTGCTACTGGCTGCTGCTGGTTGGCAACCATGCAAACATCTGAGGCATTGTCTCTCCTAAATTATATGAAAGAAAGGATACGGTTCTCTTCATAGTTGGCAGCAGGAGACAAGGAGAAAGAAACACCAGAAAAAAACATTTTACTTTTTTGGAAACAAATGGAATGGCAAATGCTCCAGAATGGATGTAACCAGTCTGTTACCCTGGTAGCATCAGTAATAAGTGACTGAACTGGGAAGCACATTGTGCAATATAACCCATATGTACAATTATACGAATAAATAGCACATACGGTGCACAGAAGGGTTATTTCTGGGATATAATAATATTGGACAATGTAGGAAATGAATTACTTATAAAGGAAATGGCCTTAAAAATAATTTAGGTCAAATTAGTACCACATACACTGTCTTGTCTCCATCTCACATATTTACTTGTTGACTGCTACAGACCCTATTTTCCTCTTGGATTTTCACTTCTTGTTAAGGTTCTATTGGAAACAATCTTTGTACCTTGCTAGGTAGGGATAAGGTCTATAATCTACCCTTCCCAAACCCCACTTGTGGGTTTACACCGGTAAGTTGTTGTTACCTCGTTCAATGTTTCAAAAGATCCAATTGTTGTTCATGTAAATTGGTAATGTTTAACATGGTGAATTTTTTTACCCCTGCTTTGAGTATTTGTGACTGAACAGATACTCTTTAAGATAATGACTAGCTACCAAATCCTTTTCTCAAACTGCTTATATCTGTGGAAGTTTTTTTCCAATGTCTATATTTCTGTTACTTGTTAAATGGATTTCAAAGATGATCATCTAACATTGATGTCTCAATGGCCTTGCTATCATCATCTTGACTGAAACTTCACATCCAGTTTCAGTTTTATCATACTTGCTATGGATTTGCTTCCCTCAGGTACCTAAAGGATGGGACAAACTTTCCGTCTCTCTTATCTCTGTGGAAACAGGAAAAACAATCAGCAAATCAGGGAAAGCCTCAGTACGAAATGGCCATTGCAAATGGACAGAGACATGGTCACACTCCATGTGGATTACCCCAGATGATATTTCAAACAAACAAGAGCAATTCCCTCTCAAGTTTATTGTAACAATGGTTAGACACGTTCCTATATTTCTCTCTGTTGCTGTTATCACTTCAATAAGCTTTTAGATTACTGAATTTATTTGCTACACTTGTTTTGTAGTTTTAATGTTTAAAAGTTATTTTTCTGTTTCAGGGATCTACAAAATCTAGCATCCTCGGAGAGACTTCTGTAAATCCTGCTAGCTTCAGGGATGCGAAAGCTTTTAGTCGGATTTCCTTACCTTTGAGAAAGTGTAACCATGGAACAGTTCTACAAGTGAGACATCTTCTGATACTTTCAAGTTTGATGCTTGCCCTTTAAAATGCAGAACATTATCTAAGTTATCCTATGATTACCATTTCTTTCCTGCATGTTAATTCAACATGTTCAGGAAATACTCTTTGTAGACCCCCCCTATCGTATTTTACCAAGATTATATGCTTCTTTTGCAATAAATATGTTACATCTTCCGTTACTGAAGTACAAAGAAACTTCTTTTTTTAATTAACTGTTGCTTTAGCTGGAACAGATAACCTGATATTTTTAATGAATTAATCAATGCTTGCTATTATCTGCGAGCTTAGCTGACGAACTCTGTGTATCAACAAGCTTCTAAGATTTTTGTGATCCCCTTTAGAAAGCTTTTCTTTTCATTTGTGCTCAATAATTCTCAAGTGAGTTTTTGCTTCTCAGTAATGGAATGTAATTTGTTTTCTGTTTATTAGTGTCCGTGTAATTCTACAAGTCATTTACTGAAAGTATACTTGTTTTGTCATCTTACTTTGCTCATTAGAATTTGAGAGCCACATAACTATGCATGCTATATATGTTTACAGATTTTTCAATGTGAAGTTGAATATGTTTTTAAAATTATAGATTACTTATTAAATATGTGAAGATCAAAGAAAATAATAAAATTGGACAATTTTTTTCCAGCTTCAACTTCCTCCACCACAACTACAGTATATTACTAATTTGGAGCATGCTAATGTTGATCCCATCCTGAATGTTCAATTTCCTTTTTGAAGATTTTGAGCCAATTCCCTTACGTTCTTGGCCTATATTTCATTCAGGAATTTGTTCGTTAAAGTACATCTGAGTACATAGTAATTTCAGCTTTTTGCCCTTACCTACTACCACTGATTCAACTTCCTATGTTTCTGCAGCTGGAGATCAAGTGTCTGACATCAATCAGGTTCATCACTAGAACACAACAACTTCTTCCTTATTTTCCACATTTCTGTTTCTTCTTTTTTTTTTTTCTCTATCCGTAGTAAAAAGAATCACTTTGAAATTGTAGTGAAAATGAATCCAAAGCCATGCCCCTCCATGCCGAAGAAGAGAGCATGGAATACAATAACATGGAGATCAAATCAGAGGTATCACACTATCTAGTCAGAAAGATTTATGCATCTGTTCTGCTGTTCATATACATTAGGATATTATACGAGAAAAGTCTCTTCTTTAACTAATACCTAAATATTTGATTGTTCACCCAATTAGAACCAGTTTGGATAACCATTTTCACTTTTTTCATTCACAACTAAAATGCAAATAATAGAGTATTAGGCCTTAAATGGAACTGGTTAATAGAATTATGGATTTATATGTCCGTCTTCATTTCCAGTGTTGGCCAAGTCTGAGTTTTGATATAATGCTTCCAGTTGGTAATCAATCTAGAACCATCCAGGCAAAAAGTCCATAATTATTACATTTAAAGAGCTGGAAAATAGCATCAATATTGCCTTTGATATCAGTCCTGAACGCAGCCTTAGTAGTTTAGATATGGCGATGGACCTGGACAGAGAGACTGGAAATTTTAAAATTAAGGAACATTAAAAGAAACCAAGTAATTATAAAATCATGGATATAGACCAAGCTACTTGAATAACTGAAATCACTGGATGCATATATTGGCTCAAATATCAGAAATTGAAGTATACTTCTCATTATATTAACGCATGTCTTCTCTTAGAGATCTTATTTTATGAGACTGCAAATTTTAAAATTAAGGAACATTAAAAGAAACCAAGTAATTATAAAATCATGGATATAGACCAAGCTACTTGAATAACTGAAATCACTGGATGCATATATTGGCTCAAATATCAGAAATTGAACTATACTTCTCATTATATTAACGCATGTCTTCTCTTAGAGATCTTATTTTACAAGTATCAATGGTGCATTTATTTGATTACTTTATCGTCTGTAGCTTCCTCTACTATTTAAGCTAGATATGCTTTCCCAACAGGAAACAAGTCTCCCTCGGCTGAGTTCATATCATAGCTTTGCCTCTACAGAGGATTCATTGGGCAGAGAAAGCTTTTCCTCCCAAAGTGACTCAAATAGGAATGCTAACCTCATAATTGGTAGACAAGAATCAATTGATTCCAGGAGTACTGCATCCTGTGGTTCTTACTCTTTTTGTGAATCACCCAAGTCGTACAACTCTCCCTATAACTTAATGATCTCGGGATCACGAAACAATAGTCAAAATCAAAAAGATGATCTCAAACAGTTCTCACATGATAACTCTGCATCAGTGCAACTTTCTTCTTCCTCTAGGAACTCCTTACAAGCCAAAGATAGTAAAGAGCTAATTGCAGAGACCATGATGTGGGAACAAAATGCTCAAAGCTTAAAGATTGACTTGGAAATGTCAAGGAAGGAGTTCGCTGACCAGGCACAGCAGATAGAAAACCTTAAGATGGAGCTTCATTCGTTGGGTACAGAACGTGATGGATTGATGCAAGAAATCAAACACCTTGAGATCCTTCTACAAGAATCCATGGAAAAGGAAAAAGCAACTGGGAATTTAATGCTCCGAGTCAGAGAGATGGATAGTGCCGAAAAGATTTTAAAAGAGGAGCTAAGGATTCAAAAAGAATCAAATGATGATATGTCTTTCCAGCTAAGTAAAACCCAAGAATCAAATATTCAACTAGTCTCTATTCTGCAGGAGATGGAAGAAACTGTTGAAAAGCAGAAATTGGAAATTAAGAACCTTTTAGAAGTAAAGTCGAATTCTGAGAACCGACAGAACCGGGAGGACAAGATTCAACAGTTGCGGGAATCACAGAAAAATCTGGAAAACACCACTCTCCATCTGGAGAAAATCATCAGGGAGAAAACTCATGAGATTGAACTTGAACGAGATCACAGTACTCAGGCTCTTCTAGATTGTGAAGAAAAATGGAAAAATAGGTCAAGAGAACAACAAGAGGAAATTGCTTATTTGAAGGCAGAGTTATCCAGAATTTCAAGTGCAGAGGGCTCCAAGACATGTGAGATCAAAGCTGCAGCTGACTGCGATCTGATCAAGGAAAATGAGATTCTCAAGGAAAGACTTCAGGAACTTGAGAGAGATTTCAAGGAGCTGACGGATGAAAATCTGGAACTTCTGGACAAACTGAAATCAAAGGGAACTTCCTCTATCAGTGGTCCTATTTTAAGTTCATCTTCTGTCGACAGTCAACTAAGTCAACAATCACTTAGTGGTTCCGAATTTGAAGAACACAAAGGTGAGCTCCTTCCATTTCAAGATGATACGGGGAAGAAGAAAACAATTGCTGAGACTGCTTGCTCTGAAAGTAAGCAGAAAACCTGCCATCAGGAAGAAAACTTAGCTCTGGAGTTTCACTCACAAGTTAAGGGCAATGCTTTGAGGCTAAATGCTGAAATCAACTCATGTTGTGCTGAAGCACAAGAACAAGATCACAGCACTGAGATTGCTGCAATGCCATCAGAATGTCAGCAGGAAGGAGACTGTCAAGCTCGTTTCACTCATAAAAGTTTACCCATAATATTTCAGAGTTCCAAGTCAGGACATATTGAAGATATCTATACCTTACTCAACACATTATGTAAGTATCTCGTGCATCAGGTGAACGAGACAAAATGTCCCCCTTTCACTTGTGAAACACAGTTTAAAAATGTTATTTGTAATTTAGATCTTTGTGAATGTGCAGGTCATCCCTCCAAGGACGAGCAAGATAATGCAGTGTTGAAAAAGTTCCAGTTATTGAGGTACAGATTAGCTCAATGTCTTGATGGTAGTCAACATATCGACGATGAACCAAAAACAACAGTGAAGGATGCATGTGAGTTTCAAGATGAAGAAAAGGATGACCTTCCAAAGGAAAATACTCCTTGTTCTTGCTGTCAAAGGCTTGAGGATTTAAATAAGGTGCTAGAGGGCAAGGTTCAAAATATAAGCAGTGATAGTTTAGCTAAGAACTCGGAGATACTGGAGCTGAAGGCAAAATGTTCAAAAAAGGATGCAGAGATCGAAGCTCTAAGGCATCACCAGATTGATTTGAGTACTCAAATGTCTGATCTCCAGATGAATAAATGTCAGATGGAGGAAAGAATGGAAAACATGCAACAAGAACTTGGTGCCACCTCCAAATCTTTAGACGCTTCCACAAATGGTTTGATGTTTCTTGATCAATGTATTTGTGGAGGTGTCTCTAAAATGACATCCGAAATGAAATCATTAGAGCTAGAGGATAATAAGTATGAGTTAGAACTTAATTTGCATGAATTAGAAAAAGAAAATATAGATCTGTCAGAACGAGTATCAGGATTGGAAGCTCAACTAAGGCATTTGACTGATGCAATCGAATTCAATCGTTTGGAACTGCAGCATTCTGGTAATCGTGTTCTGAGCCTTGAGAGCAAGATCAGAAAATTAGAACATGAAAAGGAGTCACAAAAGCTCGATCTGAAAGAAAAGTTGCTGGAGATGCAAAAGCGGTGGTTAGATGCTCAAGAAGAGTGTGAGTATCTGAAGAAAGTAAATCCAAAGCTCCAAGCAACAACGGAGAGTCTTATGGAAGAGTGTCATTTGCTTCAAAAATTGAATGCAGAACTAAGGCAACAAAAGCTAAAATTATTTGCGAGCCATAATGTTTTGGAAGCAGAATTGAGGAAGTCTCAGTATTCTTTCTCCACCTGTTTGAAAAGGATAGAGTCATTAGAAGGTAACTTTTCTTCAGTGCTGGAAGAAATTGAATCAAAAGAGAAGATCCTTAAGTTACAATTTGACGATCTCCACCTACAAGCTAAAGAGCATAGAGAGAAACTTCTTGTAGAAGAGTGCTTGCTTCATGAAATGTCTCCGGAGAACACAGTCGAAGTCGAGAAGTTGCAAGAACAGGTACAATCCCTCATGGTACAGATGTCAGATCTTATGAGTGAACTTGGTACTTCTCAAGCCAAGGAGAGAACTTTGGCAGCTAATTGCGATAAGTTACTGAGGTCGATGGAATATCTTGTATCCAGTGAAGCAAAGCTTAAATGCACCATTAATGAGCTTGAGTCAAAACTACTGTCTTCTGAATGTCAAATGCTGCAAATGACTGAAGAGAATTCTAGTCTAAAGATTCAACTGCATACATTACCATTACTTCAGGAGGAAGTTTTGGATCTTAAAGAAGCACTATCTGAGATGAAGTTTGAAAACGAGAGAACACAAGTTACACTGCTGTTGAAATATGGAGATTGTGAAGAGTTGAAGGAAGAGAAGGCATCATTACTGCAGGAAATCACTAGCATGCAGAAGGAAGTGGATGAAGCTGTAGAATGCAAATACAAGACAATTGCACTAGAGGAAAAAGTTCTGAGGCTGGAAGGAGACTTAACCGCAAAAGAAGTAATGTGTGCCAAAGTTTCCGAGCTGAAAAATGAGCTTTGCCAGCTTAGAATAGTAAATAGCCAGCTTCTGCAGAAAACAAAATCCCTACAATCCGAGAATGAGAACTGCTTGAAGCAAGCCAGATCCTTCAAGGAAGAATTGTCGAAAAAACGATCAGTCAACCAAAAAGTAGATAATGATACCACTCCTTATCTAGATGATTCGAAGTTTTCAGAGGTTAACCAAGCAACTTCTCTTATGTATAACTTGGAGTCAATGATACAGAAGGCAATGAATCTGATTTTTGTTTTGTTTTCTGAAAAAAAACAGGCAGAGGAAGAGGACTTCAGCAAGCATCGGCATGATATAATTACTCAATCTCCTCAATCAGAGAAATACTTGAAAGTTCAGAAGATTCAAGACAACTCTCAACAGGTATGTGCTACTAGAACTATCTGCGGTCCTTTGCGTGCCTCCGTGTGTATATATTTACTAATTACTTTCATTTCAGGGAGAATATAATTCATATAATTCCCTTTTCTTTATTAACCTCATGATATTCCCCCACATTGATCTAGGATGGCAACAAAGAAAGAAACTACACCCGAGATCTTCAAGAGACTCTTGCCAAAAGTGTATCAGTAATCCAATTTCCAGGCGGTACAGTAGCTCAGACTTTAGAGAGCAGTTGCATCCATGAATCCCATCTTATTAGGTGAGCCTATATAAAAAAATTGCTTTGTGTCCTGAGTTTTGTTTGTGGTTCTCCTGATATTTATGTCTAACTTCTGATCTTATTCTGCTACTGGTAAAATCAATTTAGTCTGAATTTCTTTTGAAAACTGTTAACCAATTATATCTGTGACAAATCGGCAACTGGAAACTGGTGTGGCTACCACTTAAGTTGACAGTTCTAATTCTAAGGATAGAATAAGAGTATCATGGACGAGCTACAGTTCTACTTACAGGTTAACCAGAACCTAATAAGCTTTGGCCCAGACTTATATTTCTGTTTAAAGTCGACTAGCTTATCCAGAACCCAATAAAGCTACATTTTGTAGAATCTACAACTTATAAACTCAAATGGCAGCTTCGCGTCTGAAAAGTATATATATTGGTCCAGGAAATCTTCCCCATGTGCTTGTTTTATTTAGTATATTCAGAAATGGTTATCTGCATTTTCAACTAAAAGTATTATGATTGTCATCTAATTAATTCACATATTTGTATCTTCAGTTTGTCATCCAAAGGAAGAGACGATAATATGCAAAAAATCTCTCAGCTTGAATCTGAGCTACAAGAAATTCGTGATCGGTACCTGAACATAAGTCTAAAGTATGCAGAAGTGGAGGATCAGCGAGAGCAACTCATAATGACTTTGAAATCCATACATGATCAGAAGACAGCTAGAGGATATCGTAACCTCTCCTCTTTCTAGTCAGCTGATGCTGGTATATGACAATTTCCTCAGGTACACGATTTTCATACACATCTGATTCAGTGAAAGAATTGTAGAAATAAATTGTTGGGGTCATTTTCGTTACCATGATCTAAAAATGTGACGATCACTAATAGAGTAGCAAATGTATAGGTAGTTTGTGATCTCTTTGTTGAAAGAGTCCTTTAGCAGAGTACAGAAAGTTCATTTATATTGTTGTACATGATTGGTCTAGGTAATTATTCGGATGCACCCTACAAATTAAGCAAAAAATGTTAAGAGTTGCTTTCTTGTTTCTTATAAATATTTTTCCTTATTCTAATTTTGCTTTTCTCAACTTGGTTATAGTTCTACTTTCCCGAAAAAGTTAAAGGAGTCGCTTAGTAGATGATTAGAATTATGTAAGTATTAGTTTAGTTAAATGGACATTATTTTTTCCATATGCTACCCTGCAAAGATAATGCACAAAAATCTCTCATAACTTAAAGTAATTTTAAATTGGAAACCAAATATCGTATTAATTTTATTTATGCATAACTTATTTCTTATCAGCAGCAGACAACTATTTTAATATTGTCAATAATTTAGCATGTTTGCGAACTGATAATCGATGACATTCATTGAATCGACTAATAAGCATAAATCTATTAGCAGTTATCTTAATATTGTCTATGATTTAGCATATTTTACGAACTGATAATAGATAGACATTGGATAAACTAATAGGCATAATCTATTAATAGTTATCTTAATGTTGTCTATGATTTAGCATGTTTACGAACTGATAATAGATAGACATTGTATAAACTAATAGGCATAAACTAATAATTGGA
>JAOTQJ010000007.1:2760542-2779028 GCA_025642045.1 Solanum sejunctum
TTTTTGTATATTTTGTGATTATTATACTTGTATTATATTGTGTATCTCCTGCTTAATTTTAAGAAAAGTAAGATCAGTCGGGACCTACAATTTTGGATTCTAAATGGTGTCAATATTTTTTCTTTGGAATAACTTAAATCCTTACTCAGAATTTTTGATTCATAGACTTATTTGTAAATAATTAATTAGTTTTCTAATTATTCTTAAAATTAGGTAGATGACGACTCCTAAAATTAAATTACTATTTAAAAAAAATTCTTTTATTATTTTTTATCGAATTGCTACGAGAATGTCAACACCATGTAGAAGATAAATACGATGGTGTTGATGAACAATCTCATCCTGATGATATTTGGAAAAGTTGCACAAAATTTTGTTGTCAACTCAAGCAATAAATTATCATTAAGAGACTAGATACAAGTGTACATTTACAAAATTTTTACGTCAAACTTGATATATCTAAATTTTAAGTAATTTTAAATGTGTTTGTTCTCTAGATTTTAATTCTTTATCAGTAAGTTGCAATTAGTTATGTATTTATTAGTAATATATTAGTCTTTTTCAATTTTAATTAATGAATATGAAAATTAATTGAAAATTTAAATTTAACAAGTATTTTATCTTCATTTATAGCATACTTTAAAAAATACAAAAATAAAAATTATTTTACATATTTATATTTATAACAACTAAATAAGATAGAAATATCAAATATCACTATACATGTATAATAATACTTCATTATGATAGCTATGAAACTTTCGGACAAACGCACCGTAACTGTGAAGAGATTTGACTGTAATAGGTTGGTTGCAATTTATCCTAGTTTATCAATGCTATTGAATATAACTTAAATAATTTTATTTTATTTTTTGATTTAAATGATACTAATATTAATATTAAAACTTAGCCAGTATTGGCACTTCCGTTAAGGGCTGATGTTCGAAAAATAAAGTTAGTTTGAGTCATCCCTCGACCTTAAAATAACATTATTTCAGAATTAATTTTTCTTACAAAAATAATCTTATAATGTCTGTTTGTGAAAATCTAAGGGCACATATTGATGAACCTTTCAAATGATTGAGTCTCCAAAAGCTTTAAGACAACAATTTAAAATAATAACATATCCAATGAAATTTCACAAGTGGTGTCTGAAAAGGATAGAATGTACACAAACCTTACCACTACCTTATATAAGTTTTTAGGGAACTTTCGTCTCAAAATCTCATAAGCAGAATAAGTTAAATATGACAAAAAGTAAAAGAAAGGAACAACAAAAAACGACTAATAACCAAAAATATATAATAATACGTAAATATGATACAATTAACACATAAACAACAAATAATAACAACATATGTTATAAAACACTACTACTACTCTAACCTATTATACCCCATGACTAGATAACCATCTAATCCTACCAACCAATTAGCCTACTACTCTAATTCGCTACTTGCCACTAGCAATAATTTATATAAATAAAAAGGTGTAAAAAATTAAATATGGAGTCTCTTGTTTTGGTAAAATGTACATGGTACATTTTGAACATTTTGCCTAAGATGATCTGGTAGTGCCTAACTAACCTGAAAATTGGAAATCATTTATGTTTTATCTTTGGCACTTGTACTATGCTAAATCTACCTCAAACTTGATGATACTCTCTGTGTCTCATAGACTGAATTTATAAGATAATGCATATATATTAAAAAAAATATTCAAAGATAAACTTTACACTATACTTTTTATTATTGCTCTTTGTAAAATTATAAATATATAGTGTAATTTATTTTATAAAAAATATAAAAGTTCAATAAATAAAGGGTAAATATGGAAAAAATTTTAAACATTCATCTTGAACTTTGAAAAATTTAACTATTTTGAACCTTGAAAAAAGCCTAAAAAATTCAATTAATTTGAGACGGAGAGAGTAGTATATAAAAATTATGATACTTTTTAAATTTTTTAATAGAGGTTTTAGGTTCGAATTTTTTAAATAAAATTATTTTTAATAAATAAGGATATTTTATCTTTTAAATTAGGTTATTTTTACATGAATATAAATCAGTCCGATGTCAAAATAAATATCAAGTTCAAGAAAATTTAATAAAAACTTACCCAAATTAAATATCTCCTTATAATAAAATACTTGCTTAATGATCATCCATTTTGTCTTTTTAATTACTTTTTTCCCTTGTAATATGTACTTTTTTAATACATATATCCACTATCTCATATCGAAAGCTTTGAAATGACTCATCATGATAGATAAACTTGAAATCTATAATAAAAAAAATGGTTAATGTTAGATTATTTTCGTTAAATAAATTTTACATGATATAAAAAATTAATCATTATTAAAATATTAAATACTATTAAAAGAAAGATTACATTTTCCATAATGAGAAAAATGGTAAAGAATAGTTTGATACATTAAATTTTTCACTGTGCAAGAGGGATTAGAGAAGGACCAAAGTACAAAGATTTATCATAGTCCGTAGGATCAGGTACTTTTAAGCTAAATAATTTTTAAATATTTTTATAAAGCTTAAGTAAATTTAAAATATTTTTTAATATTTTTTTTATGATTGTGATTATGATATTAAGATTTACTTTCGAATCTCAATTAATTTTAAGTGATTCACTATCACTTCCCACTAACAACAAGTATCGAATACTCTATTCACTTAGGTTAGAACAAATACAAAAAATCACTTTGTAAATATAATATTTTTATCTTCACCAGAGTTTAAATGTAACCCCTCATAACTATCAACTACTTAAATTATAAACACTAATTATAACATAAAAATAATAAAAAATAAAAAATAAACATATAATCATAATTTAAAAATTCAATCACATGCCAATAACTTTATCATACTCTCTTTGTCTCATTTTAGTTATCATAATTTCTACTTTTAGAGATAAATTATGAATATATTGATCAATATTTTAAGATATAATTATTTAATTACAATCAATAATAATTTTTCTTATTTTAAATATATAAAAGTAGCTTAATCTAATTTAATTTAACCAACATTTTAAGATATAGCCTTTTAGTCACAATCAATAATACTTTTTCTTATTTTAAAATATCAGATTAACTTAATCTAAATTAATTTAACTAATAGTTTAAGATGTAATTTTTTAGAGTCAAATTATGAATACTTTGATCAACATTTTAAGATATATACTTTTTAGTTACAATCAATAATACTTTTTCTTATTTAATTTAATTTAATTTGATCAACATTTTAAGATATAATATTTTAGAGTCAAATTAGGAATATAATTTTTTAGTTACAATTAATAATATTTTTTTTATTTAATCTAATTTTATTTGATCAACTTTTTAAGATATAATATTTTAGAGTCAAATTAGAAATATAATTTTTTAGTTACAATCAATAATACTTTTTTTATTTAATCTAATATAATTACCAATAGGTATTCACTTAATATTGTTACGTATAGGTGCTTTTCTTCTAGTATTCAAGGCTCTTTATTTTGGGGGCGTATATGATACCTGGGCTCCGAGAGGGGGAGATGTAAGAAAAATTACCAACTTGACCCTTAGCCCGAGTATCATATTTGGTTATTTACTAAAACCACCTTTTGGAGGGGAAGGGTGGATTGTTAGTGTGGACGATTTAGAAGATATAATCGAAGGACATGTATGGTTAGGTTCCATTTGTATACTTGGTGGAATCTGGCATATCTTAACCAAACCCTTCGCATGGGCTCGACGCACACTTGTATGGTCTGGAGAGGCTTACTTATCTTATAGTTTAGGGGCTTTAGCCGTCTTCGGTTTCATTTGCTTGTTGTTTTGTCTGGTTCAATAATACCGCTTATCCTAGTGAACTTTACGGGCCTACTGGACCAGAAGGTTCTCAAGCTCAAGCATTTACTTTTCTAGTTAGAGACCAACGTTTTGGGGCTAACGTGGGATCCACTCAAGGACCTACTGGTTTAGGTAAATATGTAATGCGTTCCCCGACTTAAGATGTAATATTTTAGAGTCAAGTTAGGAATATAATTTTTTATTTACAGTCAATAATACTTTTTCTTATTTTAAAATACATATAAAATTAATTTAATTTAATTCTTAAAATCAGTCAAATTAAGTTTCCAAAAATGACAATTCGCATAGAGTGGGGATTGTTTAGTTGGGAATAACTTTATCTCATTACTATAATATAAATAAAAACAACAATAACAATAATATATTCAGTAAAATCTAACAAGCGGAGTATGGTAAGGGTACAAATACGTAGATCTTACCAGTACCTCACAGAAGTATAGAGACTGTTTCGTGGAAACCCTCATCTCAAAATTCATAAGCAAAAAGAACTATAAGGGAACAAAAAAATAACTAATAATAAATAACACATAATAATATATAAATATAATAAAATTAATACATAATACAATATGATAATAATAACACAAAATAAAAATCATGATTGTTAAGATATCAAAATTTTATCTTTTTGCTATTTTTAGTGATGACTACTTATTTTTGTACCTCGTGCCAAACAATAAAAACTGGGAGAGAAGAAATATTTCTTCTTCATCCCATTTCCCCCTTAACTTCTTCTGCAGCACATGCTGCTTCCATACTATTTCCATTTCCTCCTCTTCTTCTTCTTCGCAAATCACATTTGCTCTGCTCTCTTTCTCTCTCTACAAATGCAATTGCTTTGATCCCCTTTTGGTTTCTCTCTCTACGTATCTCTATTGCTCCGCAAAAACGCTGTTTTTCATACAGACCCGAAATGGCAATCGAAGGAGCTGAATCGAACTACAGTTCATATACTGAAAGTCAGCTGGAGCAATCTTCTCCTCGCAAATCTCCGCCTCCTCCTCCCCCTCCACAAGGTTTTATATACATTTCTCTCTTCAATTAATTATATTTCACATGTATTGTTGTAGTTTTAACATAAACTACCTCAGGATCTGATATCTGTTGATGTTGATCTTTTAATTTTTTTTTATTTGTGAGATTTCTCATAACGCTGTATTGGACCGGAGAAATGTTTGATCCGTTTCCGTTTTGAAACTAGAACACTGTGAAATTATAATTTATAGGTGTCGGATTGTCGTTTTAAACCCTAAGGATGGTGGACATTTGGTGATTTTTGCGGATTCTTAGTGAGTTCATGATAAGGTGTTTGGTTTTAATGATGGTAAATGTGTTTGTCTAAATGCATGTGAAACTGGTAATAGAAGAAATTTGCTGTTTGTGAGGTGAGTTATTTGAAATGGAACTTCTGTATTTGCTATTTTGGACTAGAGTGATAAGGTGTTTGGTTTCATGACGGCAAATGTGTTTGTGTTAATGCATGTGAAACTGGTTGTAGAAGAAATTTGTTGTTTGTGAGGTGAGTTATTTGAAATGGAACTTCTGCATTTGCTATTTGGGACTAAATCTGAGCTTACAGCATCCTAGGTCCTTTTTAGAATCCTGGCGGAAAATATTTGATGTGTTTCGTTTTGGGATTCGAATAATGTAAAATCTAATGCGAGTAGGTTTTTGAGCTGATTACTATAGGTATGGTAATTTCGTTTTAAACCATAAGGAAGGTGGACGTTTGTGTGATTTTGTGGGCTCTGTATGAGTTGATAATAAGATGTTTGGTTTAATGATTTCTCTGTATGGAAGGTTCAAAAATTTGATCTTTATTAGTTTATGAGTTTTCTATGCCTAGTTACTCTTTCTATAACATTTTATGGAAGTCTGGAGCACTTCAATTAAAAAAAGAAAGAGAACATTATATGGAAGTCTGGAGTAAAATTTCTGGTATGTTGGAGTAGTTTACCCTAAAGCAGCACCAATTCTCATAACAAGTGAGGGACCACATCAGAAATTAAATGGGTGCAAAAGTTTTCTTCAGCATTTCTATTTTTATCCTTATGGAGCAAACAGAAATGTATTTATCAAACTGAAGCTTTACCAATTAATGACTTGTTGAATGCTGTTTGTTTCTTATTCTATAACTTTGTAGATCACTAATGTGCATATACACTATGCTGAATTGCTGATCACCAGTTGACTTAATCCTGCACTGTTAATTGGTGTAATAAACAATCCCATGTCAAGAGGTTTTGTACTCGGCATTGGGAATACATCTCTTCTGCTGTATTTGGCAGTTGAGATGACACTCCAAATTTTGTTCTCATTTTTAAAAGGGTTAGCCAGCACAGCTACTCAGTATGATACGATGGCAATTATGCATCGCATAAACATTTTTATTCTTTATTTTGTTCAAGAAGTTTGTTCATTATTTTGTTCAAGAAGTTTCTTCATTTATCTTTGAAAATCATTAACACAGAATATCAGCTTTTAAGGCCTTCTGCTGTGGTGCTCACTGTTCAGCATAAGCCTGACGTTCCTCCTTTTTATGTTTGTCTTATTTCCAGACCATGAGGAGAAGGCAACTTATGTCAAATTCCTTCTGTCAAATGCTGAAGCTGGTTCAATTATTGGAAAAGGTGGTTCAACTATCACTGAGATTCAGTCTCGTTCTGGGGCTAAAATTCAGTTATCGCGCAACTATGAAGTTTTCCCTGGGACACCAGATAGAATTGTAATGGTATCTGGGTTTCTTGATGACATACTCAAGGCAGTCAATCTTATTCTCTGCAAATTGCTGGATGAGGTAATCTCATGTCCAAATCCTGTTTCTTATACTTCACTTGATATTTAGATTGAAGTACTATCTTCTTCCAAATCAGTTTTATGTTGAAGATGGTGGCGAAGTGGATCCACGCTCAAAATTTAGGCTAGTTGTGCCCAACAGCTCTTGTGGTGGAATAATTGGGAAAGGAGGAGCCACAATAAAGTATGAATTCTACTCATCTTATGTTGTATAAGCATCAAGTATATGTTTTTTTCCCTACATTACCCTTGTGAGTTTTAAGTTCCACTCGTTCTAACATAACTGACAATCAATCAAGGAAACCTGCAATTTGAGTATTGTAACATTGACTTGGCTTACCTGGTTTAATGAATCTGAATATTCTTTCTGCCCTTGGTTATAAAGTTATGGCGGATGTATGTCAAAATGCTATAGCCTTGTGCTAGGGTGATTCACTTGACTTCATTTTTGACTAGTTAAATGTTCACTATTTTGTCTCTTGAGCTTTTGGTCGATAGAATGATCACACGTGCTGTTCATTCAACCTCTGGATACCAGTTTGTAACCCCCTTCAACTGAATACATGTGTGCCACTAGAAACTCTGATCCAATGCTTCTTGTTGATTTGACTAAGTTCCTTGTCCAAGGTGAATGTTTTAGCCTATTTTCTTTGTAACTGATGCACGGCTCTCTAGGTTTATGTCTTGATTACCTCTTCCATGACCAAAGTTGTCCTCAATGTAAAACACGGGAAAGTGATGTTATAAAGTTGTCTGCCAATATTTTACACGGTTCCTTTTCTATTAATTTCATTGTCCTGAATAATTCAATGAAGTTGATTTTAGGAGTCTGATCATGCTTAAGCTCTGAAGGCTATTTGTAGTTGATTCTCTTCATATATTCTACTAAAGGTGGTGTATTTCATTCTATATACATGTAGGGGTCGTTTGGTAGGAGGTAGTAGAGAAAATAATACATGTATTAGCTTTAGTATCATTTAAACTGTTGTTTGGTAGTGTTTTGAACCAATGTAACTAATACACACCCTATTCAGTACTCTTTTTATACATATGAAACCATTGCATTAACAATATGGTGTAATATTCCTATTCTAATACACCCTATTCTGTACTATTCCTATTATAATACACCCTATTCATTTGATACAACAAACCAAACAATCAATAAAAAATAATACCAGCATGACTAATCCCAGCATAATTATACTTTTTGGGGAACTAATACACCCTATTCAGTATAAACTAATTCCATCAATATTAATACATCCTATTCAATATTATTCTTATACAACATACCGAATGACCTGTACTGTTGAGAATGCTCTTGTTGAGTACTACAAATACAATTTGACTGAAATGATTGTTTTTGTCAGGATTAAACTGAAATAATTGTTCTGTATGAGAATTAAAGAAATGATTCATTGTCAGAATTATTCTACTCTTCCACATGGTTATTTGCTTGACAATGACTCGCGATTATCAAGATTGCAACTGAATTTGCATCCTGTATGTGCCCAAATACTCTTTCTCCATTAATAGTTGAAATGATGTTGATCCATTATACTTTGGTATTCTTTCTGTGGGAGCAAATCCTATGTATCAGTAATAACTCGACACTATTTGGCTGGGGTGGAACTTGAAAAGTGGTAGACTAAGAAGAGAGGAAAGTTTAAAAAGTGGAAAAAGGGAGGCTGTTAACTATTTGGAAGAAAAATATAGGGGGGCTGTTAAATTTGAGGAATTATGAAGTTCATCCATATAATCTCTTTCAACTCCTTCTGAAATGGACTTAAAAGATGATCCAAGTATATCTGCTTTCTACCTTTATCCAACAAGCAGAAGAGACGATTTATATAATTTTTTTCAAGGGTAAATTCCTACTTTCAAACTAATTGTTACCATTGGCAGTACTGTAGTCATAATTAATTTTTGCTGTTTCAGCAGCGTACTATCTGGTTTGCAAAGGCTGTATTGTTTGGTTCCCTTTCTTCTTCCTTTGGCAGGAGAGAAGGCTGAATGTACAAGAACAATATTGCCGTTCTCAAAAAGTTATTAGTGAGTAGAAACCCAAAAATTGTTCTCATGTATACTGTGATATCAACAGGCAGTCACCTCATCATAAGATTCTTTTTTTTTAAGAAATAGTCCATATTCATTTGTTAGCCTTTTTGTTTTCCAATTTTTTTTGCCTTCCTCCATTTCCTTTTCTCGACCTTTTTCTTCTTCTTTTCTTCATAGCTAGTGTGTCTTTTTGGGACTTTTGGCTAAAATCAAGTGTTCTTCCAACCTAGTGAAATACAAAGAGGGGTGACATGATGGATCTTATTTTCTATTTCATCTTTTAGAATACATCCTTTTGCAACTTTCTCGTCTTTGTCATTTATTGAATGAAGTCACGAAGTAGATCATTTTGATACAAAGTGGTGGTGCTTTTTATGGAATAAGGGGTTAGGACCTAGATCTGCTGTCATTTTAAGTGTAATACTTGCTTGCTATTTGTTTGGAAGGAAAAGTTAATTTTCACTTTATTCCATAACCATAAGGAGGTTTATGTCAGGAGTATAGATAATAATTATCCACTGAGTTTCAAACTGTGCGCCATTGGTCCTTGATGATTTCTAGGTTGTCGAAAAAAGAATAACTATTTGGTGGTATTTTGAGTCAATAAATGTAGTATGGGCGTCTATTTGCAGATTGTACTCCAAAATTAATTATAGAAGGGAATCGGAAAAATGATTTTCATGTAGAATGATATGGTTGAAGAAATATTGTATCGACTATGGGCAATTTTCTTGTTCAGGTCATTTATTGAAGATTCTCGGGCTGGCATAAAAATATCTCCTCAGGATTACAATTTCCCAGGACTGCATGATAGGTTAATTACAGTAACTGGTACTCTAGAAAAGCAGATGCGGGCTATTGAATTGATTTTATTCAAGTTAGCAGAAGATCCTCATTACATGCAGTCCATGAATGCACCATTTCACTATGCAGGTATGATTCAAATATACTAATTTGCAGTACCTGATTTAGTAATAGTAGTGATGCATTTACATCGTATGTTGTCATTATTAGTCCTATATTTGTTTACTTTTAGCGTATTTACATTGCTTTTATATCTTGTGCTGTCATTATCCGTCTTTATATGTTAATTTTATCGTATTTGCATACTATCATGTGCTCTCCTTATTAGTCTCTTTTCTGTTCCCTTTCTTTTCCTTTCCTTTTTTTTCATATCTAGTTTATTCTGCTTATTGGTTTTTGTGACGAGGGTTCCCAAGAAACAACCTCTCTACTTCTACGAGATGGTGGTAAGGTTTTCGTACATTCTACCCTCCTCAGACCTCTTGTGGGATTCCACTGGGTATGTTGTTGTTGCAGTACCTAATTTAACTGAAGTAGCTCAGGATGGATGAGAGTTGAGACCTGCTCCTGTGTCTTAATTTGAGTCTGTGCTTGTGCAATGTATTGCTTCCTAGAGATCTCAGTCTAAAATATACATATATGAGAATCACTGCATGAAGAGGACAACAATATCTGTTTCTTGGCCGCACTGCTTTCTACAACAACAATAACATACCCAGTGGAATCCCACAAGTGGGTCTGGGGAGGGTGAAATGTACGCAGACCTTACCACTATCTCAAACAGGTAGAAAGGCTGTTTCCTGAGAGTCGTCTCAAAAACCCATAAGTAAAATAAACTAGATATGGAGAAAAGGGAAAAGGAAAAGAAAGAAAAAAGGAAGAACGACTAATAATGAAAGGTATATGATAGTATGTAAATATAATAAATTTAACATATATTAGATGGATAATGACAATAAAAGATATAAAGACACGACTAATCTTACTACCCTATTATACCCCAAGGCCAGACATCAACCTAACCCTACTAACCTATTAGCTTGCTACTCTAATTCGCGACCTGCACTCTTTTCTATTTAAGGTCATGTCCTCAGTGAGATCAAGTTTCACCGTGCTGCTTTCTGAACATTGATAATCCAGTGTCTCTTGTAATATTATATGCAGCTATCAAGACTCCCAGAATACTATTTAGGGATTATTTTAGTGGTTGACTTAATGGAGCATTATATAGGCTGATTGTCTCTGATATAGTTTTGAATTGGATTAACCCTGCTATTGCTTTTAGAATATTGGGTTTAAGCAGCTACTGGGATGAAGTATCTCCAATTTGAGATGTTATTTTCTGCCCTTATTCTGAGTCATACTCTCATCTGGTTTTTGTATTTTGTTCTGCCACCTCTTATTTTCTCAGCTGTATATGTTGGAATGAACTGTGGACTACTGAACAGAGTTGGAGGAAGATATCCGAATAACCGACAGCAATACAAGGTCCATTCTCTTCCTACCAAGGACAATATATTATCTTCATTCCAAAAAAAATAATAATAATTAAAAAAAAAATCTTGGTGTCCCTAATGCTTATGACTCTGCTAGCAACCCTGCTTATCCCCAGACAACCAATTCTTTTACTTTCTGCTGAGTTTGAAGCTGTGGACTTCATAGTATTATCCTGTTTCTAGATGCAGTTCTGCTTTTTATATTTATATGCTTCTGTCATAATTCTTTTCTTCTTTACTCAGGTGGCACCACCACCAATGCAAGGCGGGGACAATTCCGTGACTATTGGTGTTGCAGATGAGCATGTTGGACTAGTCCTTGGCCGGAATGGGAGGAGCATAATAGAGATCAGTCAGGTGTCTGAACAAGTTGCAAAATTCTCCCTGGTTTATATATGTTCTAAGTCTCTGCTTTCGTTGCAGCTTAGTGGTGCCAGAATAAAGATATCAGATAGGGGTGATTTCTTGTCCGGTACCTCTGACAGGTATAACGTCCTGGCACAGTTGTTTCACTAGACAGATTGAACTACGAAAACATAGAGATTGCATTTTGTAAAGGTTTGTTGGCCTTTTGCAGGAAGGTAACTATAACTGGATCACAAAGAGCAATCCACACGGCAGAGTCCATGATATCCCGGAAATTAGCAACTGTTGCTGAGAGGTGATGGGATGGACTTGTATATCTAACTATTCTATTCTTCTTTGACGTTTTCTTGATGGATATTTGGTATTTCATATGCATATGGTGATTTTGGAACTGTGTTAACATTTCTAGAGGATGACTTTGTGAAATGCTGATCCACGGCTGGAGAGTACATCCATCCGAGGAGGGCAGCATAAATTAAGTACATTTAAGGAATGTTTGGAAGCAAAGCTCGCGGGGATAATTATCACGATAGAGTCAATAGACTGAATATATACCGTTCTATACAGCCATAATTCTTCAATAGCTAGTACTCGGTTGACAATTTTGAAGTTCTCTTATGGTCTGTTACATACAAGACATTTGTATTTATGCCTTTGAATACTTCAATATGGTTTAGCTAATGTGTAGTTTCTCTGGTTACAGTAGTCATTTTTATTCAAGTATCTTTCCGAAGCAATCTTTCTATGTCGATGAGATAGCGATAAAATCTGCGTACATTTCTATATTCAGATCTTATTCTGTGAGATTTTACTGAATATTGTGTACCAGTTTGAATAAACATAATTTGGAAAGTTATTGCATTAAGTAAACATACAAATATGGGATACATTAAAATTTGATTACATGCACAAAGCAAGCAAAGTTTACCACCACATGAATAAAGGTAGTTAAACCATGCAGTTTTATTCCATATCATAAATAATGCAAACACCAAATATATCAAATTTATGTATGCATGAACTCTATTTTCGTACTTCAAGGTTCATCATCTCCATATCCTCCACCATATCCTGAACCATACCCTGAGCCACTACCATAGCCTGAACCACTGCCATTTCCGCCACTGCTGCCTCCACCACCACCTCCTCCGCCACCACCACCGCCTCCTCTTCCACCACCACTTCCATACCCGGAGCCACTTCCACTTCCATAACCTGAACCATATCCTGAACCATTATTTCCATTTCCACCACCGCCACCACCACCTCCACCACGTCCACCACCACCACCCTTACCTACTCCTTCACCTGATCCGTACCCTGATCCATAACCCGACCCGTATCCAGAACCAGAACCACTACCCCTCCCCGAATTTCCTCCTCCTCCACCACCACCACCTCCGCTACCCCCTCCTCCACCACCTCCTCCGCCACGTCCAAACACGCCTTCACCCCCACCATACCCCGCCCCTTCCCCTGAACCATATCCCGAACCTGACCCGCCTAACCCTGACCCTCCACCTCCACCACCACCACCTCTGCCACCACCGCCACCACCACCACCGGCGTTTACCGTCTTTCCTAATCTTGCACAAAAGGCAAGATCAACAAAGAGTAAAATCAACAATGCAGCTGCTATAAGCTTGGAATTATGAGCCATTCCTAATCTATATCTTTGTGCAATATTTGTATATGAAATATGTTACGCAATACTAAGCTTTAGGAGAAATGAAATGAAATGCTACTTATGATAGTGAGGAATGTGATTACTTAGGAGTATGCTATTTATAGAACTTGCATGGCTTTCTAGTAGCTTCTTAACTATTCTGTTCCACCACCTTTACTTGTCCAAACTCTACACTAAAAATAGTTATTCAATTTTACTTGTCTAGTTTAAAAAATCAAGAGATTTATTTTATCCTTGTTATTAACTATGAGAGATTGGATTTAGAATTTACGTAAAAGGATAGAGGTAGACCAAAAAAATAATATTAAAGGGATGTGACTAGACAGGATATGATGAACATTACCTAAGATAGAAAGGACTAAAGGTCGCGTATTAAAGTAGTAGGTTAATGGGATAGTAGGGGTAGGATGATGTCAGACCTTGTGATAAATAGATTAGTAGAATTAGTCGTGTCTTTATATCCTGTGTTGTCATCCTCCACTTTATATTTGTTACCTTTATTCTATTTATATACTTTCATTTGCTTTCCATTTTAGTCGTTTTTCTTTTTTTTTTCTTTTTTTTTTTGATATCTAGTGTAACAATCCATCTTAAGATGAGATGTCCCACATCGACAAAATACAAGATAAATACCTACTAGTGACACGTTTTAAAGTTGTGAGGGCCTCAGTCAAAAGCGGATAATATTACTCGCCGACTGGTCTGTTATATCTAGTATCTTCTGCTTATGGGGCTTGATATTTTTGAGACGAGGATTTTCGGAAATAGCCTCTCTATCTCTATGAGTAGTGATAAGGCCTGTGTACATTTTACTCTCCCTACACTCTATTTGTGAGATTTTATTTAATATGTTGTTGTTTATTAACTATAGTACTGGAGGATGATATAGTAAAATAATCCTTTTAATTACTATTATTTCATGAGCGTATTCACTGGATAAGTAAAAATAGACGAACGATATAGATTAATTTTTTAATGGAAGACTTAAGGAAATATGAATGAGTTGACTTGGTATATTATAGTGGTGTTGGTGGTGGCCGGTCGTATATATTATCAAGATCAATTTATCATGCAAAATCATCCCATTATCACAAGTACAGTTTGCTCCCACTTTTGACTTAGAGGAATTTTAAAAAAGTTGAAATTCTAGACGCGGTTTAAAAACATAAAAACACAATATTTAAGGTAACTTATATGACATAATAATAAATAGTAAATACTACTACTATAGTTTTAAGTTATTAATACATAATTAAGTTATAAGTTTTTGATGTTAAAACGTGAGATTTATAATCTTGAATATATATTTAGATATATTACATGCCATAATAGGTATATAGATGATCAAATTAATCAAGTAAATAAATTTATATAAATCATATATATAACTTAAACTTTAAGATAATATAACTAGGTAAATTTCAACGATAAGGATGATATAATAGCAAACATAAGTGTTAACATGCTACTCACAAGTTAAATTTATGGATGGTATAGATAGTTTCCCATTCCAATTTATGTATAGCATAATTTATTTTTTAGTTCATTTAAAAAGGAATATTATCTTTTATTATTTAAAATAATTTAAATTTAATTTTTTTTATTTTTAATGAAATGATTTACAACCATATAAATGATCGATGAGAGTATGGACCACAACTTTTAGAAAGGAAAAATAACATTTGTGATCCAAAAAAATTATGTACAAGCGGCTATCTCAGTACTTTCATACTCCATATTTTTAACTGTTCTTGCTAGTTTAACACAATGAGAGTATATATATACTCTAGTGGTATAAAAAAAAAAGAAGAGGCAGGACTTTAGTTAAACTATTTAATACTATCAGAGTTTAAAATTTAATAAATACGATAATGACTTTAATAAATAAGATTGCAATTTTAATAGTTTTCTCTTAATTATTTCTTTAAAAAAGAGTCCAACCCTATATATGATAACGATAACATATCAAAGTACTAGCAGAGTATCACATAGGATTAAGCTTAGTCCTATATGATACTACTATGAGATCATATACCGACGAAGTCTTAATTGTTTCTTATTTATTTCTTAAAAGAGCTCAATCCTACTATATGATATCAATAGGGTGTCAATATACCAACGGAGTATCATATAGAATTAAACTCAACACTATATGCTACCATACAGAGTATTATAGAATAGTGATACTGATGTCATACGTGAAATAAGAAAAGAGAAAGTGGTGTAAATAGGTTAACAGTTTGGATTGAGTCTATCTTTGATAATTTTACAATTAGATAATTTTGTGTAGTTTTCACTTTTAAAAATTGTATATTAAGTTACGCGATGTCATATAAATTGAGACGGAGTAAGTATTAACCTAAATAATCTCATTTTTTTTTTTTAAAAAAAGCAAAAGATAGTGGGGCTAGCCAATCACATTGAGCCAAAATATTCCTAATTTCATTGTGTTCTCATTATATGCATTACATCATGAAACAATCTTTATCTAATCTGTTAGAAACGTGTCATTCTATCATATTATAATAGTTAATGCATTTTTCTTATATTAAATTTAAAAAAAATTAGGTGTTTTATTAAACTTAAACATCTTATGCCTTCATTTTTTTATTCCCTCCATCAATATTATTTGTTCATGTTACTAAAAATATTTGTCATAAATTATTTGTCAATTACAACACAAAGATAGATTTATTATTATTTTGAATTTTGTCCTTCAAATTAATTGTTTTTGAATATATATAAAAATGTTGTAAAGTTCCAACTTCCATAAATAAATAAATTCTCCATTATATTGTTAATTTAGGTATTGATCAATAAGGCACGTAAGAGTGTTTAAAAGGGTAAATTAGTTAAAAATCCTTTTTATTTATTTTTAAGAAGCGTGTGAAAAGAAAAGCGGATGACTAATATAAGACAAAGGAGTAATTACTAAAATTTTAAGGAATATTAAATTTTGAACCCAAATTTATAAAGATAAAATGAAAATTTAACGATAAAAATTAGAGATTTAACGTATTAAATTTAAATCCTCAATGTTTGTAAGTTTATTCTAACTCAACAACATTAATTTAGATTTTGTACATGAGTTAAAACTTTTATTAAGTATAAATAATAAATTCAAACTTAATCGGATTTTTGAACCTTGATAACATGCCAAAATCCGCTTATTTTTGTGTTCATTTATTCACATTTTAAATTCCCATGATAAAATTTCTGATCAAAATGGAACAAAGGGATGATAGAAAATCATCTAAAGTCTAAAAATCTTTTTACTTGAAAATTATATTATATATATACAATCATATTTTTTTTATATACATATATATAATCTCTTTGATAAAAATTCTATCTCCGTCATTATTACAACGTGTATATATATGAAATTTTGGGGAATAAATGCGTTACCTATTACTCACCTACTCTTGAATTCCTTTCCATTATATTAGACGTATAACTTTTTTCTTTTTAATATATATATAAAATAAATAATAAATTTTCTTAATAAAAACTCTACCTTTATCATTACTACGATACATGTATATAGTATGGTGTCTCCATCTAGGCAATATTATTACTATTAGTGGTAGTGGGGCAATTGGAATTTCTTAAAATGTACGCTTAGAATGACAAATGTCTTATCTAGCTTTTATTTTGCTTTTAGTGCTCTTTCATATTCCATCTAAATTGCACGCCTGCATTTCACTTTATTGATGAAGTATTTGTTTTATAGCTATCACTGGTGTTTGGTATTCGTATTGAAAGTTGATTTTTTTATATTTATATCAATTGAATAGAGCTTAATTTGGGTTACGGTACCCTTAGCCCTTATCAAAAATATTTTGATACTTATTACTTAAACTTGAAATTTTTAATTAAGAACGAAACATTATTATTTACTGCACACAACACATCCTTCGATGATGACTTTATTGATGTTGCGGAGGCAAGTTAGTTATGAGTATATATTTAGCAGATTATCAATTACTCTTTTCGTTTCATACTAAGTTAATTGTTAGTAAATTTTTGATGTTTCAAAATAAGTGAATTGTTCACTTTTCAAGGGACATGTTGGAAATTTTTTTCAATTTTACCCTTCATTAATTAAGTTTCTAAGGTTGAATTTTATATGAGAAATAAATAATGCATTAAATGAGTGTGTGAAATTTGAAAAGGGTAAAAACAGAAAAATATGATTAAATTTTGTCTTTATTTCTTTTTTTTTTAATATATGTGAAATGACACAACAATTCTCTTAATATGAAACGGAGGGAGTAATGCTTATTTATGAAAAGATGATTATGAGTAGTTATCTTATAAGTAACTCAGTTTCGATGATTTTTTTTATTAATAGTGTATAAAACCTAAATTTTATTTTATTATTCTTTGTGTTTCAATTTATATGGCTTTATTTGAAGTATGAGAGTCAAACAATTCAATTTTTTCAACCTGAATTCGAGCACATCATCCTCGATAAGTATTTGAGAAATCAACTTTAAATAGTGACTAGGATATATTCCCTTCCTCTCAAATTATCTGTTGTGTTTTCTAAAAATTATTATTTTAAATTATTTATCATTTTAGAAGTTCAACATAATATTTTTTTGGTCATTTTACACATATAGATATGTAAATATTTAATAAAAAGAGATTATAACTAAGACATAATTAAGGATAAAAAAGTCAAAACATCTTCTAATAATTACTCCAATATTATTTTAAGAATATGTAAACAAAAAATATAACAATTAATTTGAGACGGAGGGAGAAAATATAAAGTGGAAATGAGGAATGTACGATTGGCCATTGACTTCTTGAAGATAATGTTCAATACGTTTTCCCTTGCGTTTTCTCATTGATTTCTTCACACATAAATTGGTCAAATTAATGAATACTAAAGTAGACGCGTAGTCTTTTATTAGTATCGATATGAGTTGTGATGAGATGATTGAATTTTTTTTTAATGTTTAATTAGAGTTCTTGCATTTGAGTTCATGAAAACGAAGAAACGAATGTTCCTCCAAAATTATTACACTCGATAAAATTATCAAAACACCTCTAGATGAGAGACACCTGAATAACACATCTTTCCAAACTTTTTCAGCAAATCTGAAGCCGGAATCGTAATTAGAACGAAAGATTATGCGAGAAAATGGTCTTAATTGATTTTTATGAAAATACAAAAAAAAAAAAATCCTCAGAAATGAGCTTTGCAATATGTGAATTTAAATTTAATCCAATCATTATATGAATATCGAACACTAAATAAAAATAATTATAATTTTTTTGCTAAATTAAAAGAAGATAAACTTAGTGCTAACTTTTGATTTGATAAGACTTCACATTGCTAGGATTTGCAATTTTAGAAGTTAGCCAAGATGTAAACTCTAACTTGCCTTCCAATC
>JAOTQJ010000007.1:2850257-2863153 GCA_025642045.1 Solanum sejunctum
TTTTTTTTTTGTGGTTGAGATAATCTTTCATTTTGGGAAAAATATAATTTTATTTTTCCTTTTGAAGGATTGACATGTTTTATCAATTTTGACAAGTTATGGTAAAGCTTAAAAAGTTAACCAAGTGTTATTCAAGAAATATAAAAGTAAGAAAAAAATAAATAAAATTATTTACCAGAAGAAGACAATCCAACTAAAAATTAAAAAAAGAAATAGTTTAGAGGGCCCAATTCAGTTCAAAATCATGTGAGAATACGCCCATAATTAATTGGTGCACATAGTCCATTTTAAGTCAGCTGGCAGCATGATTTATTTCTACTACTTTTTATTTTTTCTACTTTTAATTTACATTTAACATTGAAGGAATCTTAAAAAGAAGTATAAAAAGATAGTATATAGTTTATGGTATAAGATAAGACATCATGAATTTGTCTATAAAATTATGTGACATTGAGTGAAAAGTGTACATATATTTGACATGGACGTATGTCATGTTCTGTGAAGTATTTTTTTGCTCTTTTCTACGTATGATTTGTCAAAGGTATTATTTGTCCCATTGTTTTGAGAACATGTTAATTTAAAAGTATGTTAATCATTCTCATTTACTCATTTCTTGATATGTCCTTTGTTGTGTCCATTATTGTTCTTCTAGGAGGTTTTGATAATGACAAAATGAATTAGGTTCGGAAGGTGTAGACTTAGATGTTGATGAATGTTATGAAGATATCCCAAATAAGAAGCAGATCAGATAATGTGGACTAGGTCCACCGGGCAAAAAGCAGAGAAAAATGCAAGAAAAGAAGAAAAATCTTATTTTACGTCGATGGACCCATAAATAAGGAAAAGAAGGATATTGACTAGGTATAGAAGTTCAAGTACGACTCTACAAGAGTGCAATTGTATAAGGATCACTATTAACCCTGGAAGAGGAGTTTTTCCATCCATTATATTGGCGATCTAGCAACAAAGGCATCGAGGAAGTTTTGAGTAGAAGATCGGAAGAAAGAAGAACTAGAGTTAGGTTTTTCTTTCAGTCTTCTTCTATGTAGTAGAATCATTATTTAGTGATAATATTGTAAATGAGAAAGTTCTTTGAGAGAGAATAACTAGAAATAGGTTTGGCTTCTAGTAAGGTAGAGTAGAAGATTAAAGTAGATCTTTTTTAAAGCGGTGAAGTGAGTGAGTGATTATTGAATTGTAATCTTGACATTACTCTTTGAAGTTAGTAAAGTGATTGAAATCCTACACACCGTAGGTATTGATCATTTTTCTCTCAAGTAATGAGTTTTTCCACTATAATTATCTATATTCTTTTTAGGTATGTGAGTTAACTGTTATTAGTTACTTTACAAGAACCTGATTCCCGTTACTATTGGAGTATTCAAGTCTTTTGTGTTAAGATTTGGATCAAAATATTTGATGATTTATGTGACAAAAGCTAGGTTTATTCATCTATTTGAGATTTTGATAATTTATCAAGATTTCGTCACCTAATGTTGATTGTGAATCTCTATTTTCATAAAAATAAATAAACTGACAAGTGAAAATGTAATTATCACGATGTCTCTCAGAGATTCTATATATATTTGTGAAAGTTTCTTTTTGAAGCGTATTGTATTTAGACTACGATAAATCAATCATAAAAGTGCATATACGATATAACTTTAATATATATAATACGCTTTTACTAGAATATCCTGAAAGAGCGATGTAAAACATAATTAATTTATGTATGATTGTTTCTCATCGATCAAAAGCCCCTTTCCTAAGCAAGATTAATTGTCCGTGTTGTATGAAATAATTAATATCAAAATCACACTATGTAAAAAGAGAATTTAATGAAAGGTTGCTTATATAAAAGAGAGTATTAATTACAATAAATACTACAAAACATTAAGAAGGAGGAAACACTAATACACTAATAATATAGTCCATCTTGGAAGTAACATATAATGGGATGGGTGATCTTCTTATAAGGTTTAGGTAATTCTCCTCCATTTGAGCTAGCTTTTAGGGTATGAGTTAGGCCTAAGACCTACTTCAATATGATATCAGAGCAGGGCTCGTCTCATCCAATGTTGGGCTCCTGAAAAATTATCCACACATCAGATGCTAAGCACTGGACGTGAGGGGGGTTGTTGAGACACAAAGTCACACATTGATGGTTAATGGGATGGGTGATCTCCTTATAAAGTTTAAGCAATTCTCTTCCCTTTGAATTAGCTTTTGGAATGTCAATTAGGCCTAAAACCTACTTTAACAATATCTAATAAATTCATATTGGACACCTGATTAATTCTTATTCACTATTATCATTTAAAAAGAAATTAAATTGATTCTTATACTCAACATCACTATTTTTTTTAAAATGCTAAATGATGAGTGACTAAACTAATAATGTAAATTATTGTTTATTGTGTTCATTTTCTTGTCAATCAAACAACACCTCGTTGGTTTTAAAAATAATAATTAAACTTCTAATTTAAGATAGTGTTTTTGGATCTTTTTTCATGACTGAAAATGACATTTGCATGGTCACTTCTTGTTGTTTTTTTTGGTCAAAGTGACTTGTGCAAGAATACAAAAAGACCCACATATATAAAAGTTTTTTAAAAAATAAATAAATGAAGATGTGTATTTTAAAATGTTTGGGGATAGGAATAAAATAAATGTAACTTAACTCAGATAATGTTTTTTTTTATAAGCTTTTAAATAAAAGGGATTTTTAACATTTTATCCTTATGTATACATTAAGCTATCCTTTATTTTTATTCTATTAAGATATTTTTAGCCTTCAAAAATAATTATTATTAAAGATAAAATCTAAAACAACTAATTAATTTTATCTTAAAATTATAAATATAAACTAATTATTTTTAAAACTACAATGGAGAATTTGAGACAAAAGTTGTAAGTTGTGTTGGTTGGGGAATTATTGTCTATTATTGCCTCTATGGTAGTTTTCATCAATATCGAATGGAGTCAAAAATTTATTATTTTTTGGATTTGGGGTATAATGGAATAAAACAAAATAACTCTTTAAACTGTCTGCGCTTCTTCCAACTGTGAAGTAGCAGTTAGTCAATGCAACTTTCGACGCTCATCATGGGTCATCCGAAAATAATTGCGCTATGTTTTTTGACATAGGGGTCTGCGTACATTCAATCTCCCTTATTTCGCAATGGGCGGGAGCTTTTGAGGCATTGGGGTAATGTTGTTGCTATTGCCTCTATGGTAGAATCAATCAGGGGACCCAAGAGAGTAAATAAAATTAAAGATTTTATCAATTTTAGTACTTATATATTTTTAATTATATTTTGACTTATGTACAAATATCGCTTTTTATATCCACAATAAAAATATAATTTTTCGATAAAAAAAATTTAAGCAACCATCTTTGAATCGCTATAACTATGCCATTGGTTGTTATAAGTAAAGTGTGAGTATGAATAAAATGAAGCTCATTGGTGTGTGTGTACGTGAGAGAGAATAATAAATAAAGTAGTAAAGAAGTGCAAGTAAAGTAAACCTCTTTTTGCCCATCCGTTAAGAAACCTCTCCTTCTTCATTACTCTCTTTGGCCTCATGTTTCTTCCTTTAATTGTTACACATCCCAACTCCTTAAAATATTGAGTATATATATCTTTTCTTTGTTGGTATTTTCATGAGGTTTATTTATTTATTTTTGTATTTGAAAATATTTGATTATACCAAAAAAAGAATGAATATTTGATCTAAATTAATCTCAAATATTAATTTAAAATGTAAGAATTGTTTAGACAATATAAAGAGATCATTCATCTCTTAAGAGGTCAGTGTGCGACCTTCTCCTTGCAGTCAAAGTGACTGAACGTCTTTCTGCTTGCAGTCAAGTGGCTTTCAACTCCTCTTCATGTTCCGCCTTACTCTTAAGCATCCCGCCTTTGCACATGACTCTGCGATAAAAAATATAGACCATGGGTAATTTAAGATAGAGTATCATGATCGGAAGAAAAAAAAAGAGAGAAATTGAAATTGGTAGTGTTGTGATATCATGTTAGAGAAATTAAAAATTAAACTTAACTCAACCTTTAAATTAGTTTTTCAGGTGAAGGTTGACCAAATAATATAAAAGACCACTCACTACGAAAGTAGGACTCGTCAATATTATAAGCTTATCATTTTATTTTTAATGAGAAATTTTATAACAAGGACGTGAATGTTATATTAAGACATATGCAAATTTTAAAAGTGTTATAATCACATAAATATAATCGTTCCAACACAAGACATATATTACTACAAAATTTATTTTTCTCTTATATATTATTATTATTATTATTATTATTATTATTATTATTATTACTATTTACATAAAATCGAACTATATCTTAGAAATTGAGAGGAGATTTCCAATTAATCATGGTATTTTTATATATAAAAAATGGTAAGAAAGTCATTTTTCCAAAAAAAAAAGAAAGATAATTAAGTTGAATTTAGGCTAAACAGGATGCTTCACATGTTTTTTTCTTTAAAAAACTAGAAGATGAGAATGAAAAACCTAATACGTAATAAGCAATTAGTTGACTTGTTTTTCATTTAAAACGTTAATTTGATTTTATTTTCATGTATTTAATCATATAAACTATTTAAATCTATCTTGGACAAAATTCAGAATATCAAATCCTCCAAATTATAGACATAAAGATTCTTTTTTTCTTGGGAGTTAATTAAATTAAGTACACATATAAAATAATAAAATAAAATTATATAATTCTCATTTATCTTTTAATAATTATTATTTCAATATTCATACTTGGATATACCTCATTAGGGGTGTGAGGGTAAGATTTTTATACTATAATCGATGACACGTAAGTGTTTGATTTTAGAATATATATAAGAATCGAAATTTTACCCAAAATTGGCATGAGTTGTATTATCACTTTACTATTTTGAAGCCGAGTCTTGACGTAAATGTAACAAAAGTTATTGTCATATACTTCGAATATACAACTTCGAACTATGAAACAATTTCTTCCAAAAATATATGATAAAACTACGCACAATACCCTTTATAGCTAGTCTGACTCTTTCGGCCCCTGTATGCACAAAATAAAAATTTAGTCCACCGGATTAATTTTTTTAAATCATTTTAATATTAACTAATACAACAACAACAACATACTTATTGGAATTCCACAAGTGGGGTCTGTGGAGAGTAAAATATACGCAGACCTTACCACTACTTCATAGAGATAGAGAGTCTGTTTCCAGAAGACCCCCGTCTCAAAGATATCAAGCCCCAAAAGCAGAAGATACTAGATATAAAAAAAATTGACTAAAGTGAAAAATAAATGATAATATATAAGTACAATAAAGATAGCAAATATAATCTGGACAATAACAACACAAGATATTAAAGACACAATTAATCCTACTAACCTACAATATCAGGCCAAACATCACCCACCCCTACAAGACTATTAACTTTCTATTCTAATACGCCATTTTCACTCATTATTTAAAATCATATCCTCAGTGATAATATAATCAAGATTCTCAATATTTTATTTTCAACAAAGGTTACTTGTCAAACACAAAATATAATTCCAAATCCTTAAAATTTCAAAAAGGAAATTCATTTTCTAGACGTATTTAATAATTTCAAGTGGCTAATATTAAAGAAGAAAAAAAATTAGTGTGACAAGTTTCCAAAATATTGTTCTCAATGAAACGTGATAAGACGAAAATACGATATCCCCACCACTTCACAAAATCTTTCACAAAAATCACAAGTTTTTAAAAGTTAAAAGAATCTAATACAAGGAAAACAACAAAAGGAAGAAATCAAAAGCTTCAAAAAGAATATAAGCGGAACAAACCATTAATAAATCGTTACGTTCTAGACACTCCTAAAATATTAGTATTAATAAACAAATAAATAAATAAATACGAAAAGAAATCTAAGTTTATTTCCCTAAAAAATATCTATACAATCAAATTACTTACAATAAAATTTCATGTATATTTTCTCGTGGAATATTAATTAGTGATATGATTTAAAAAAAAAAAGGGAGGATTTTTTTCACGTAGTCACTCAAAAATGTCTTAATTATACTTTATAGCTATATTTTGAGTAATTAAATTTTATAACTATAGTTATTGCAGTATTTATATAATTTGCGCAATATTTATATACATTTGTATAATATGTTATACTGTTTATGCACAACGTTTGTATAATTCGCTATACAATTTATAATATCTGTATATTTCATTGTACAATTTGACTTACACACAACGTTTCTATATAAATAGCGTGAATTGTACAAAACTCAAATTATAAATACAACTAAATGTTTGTCGCGAGACATAATTAATTCAAATTATAATTTTGTTTGCTAATTAATTAACGTATGTTTGATCATCCACATAATTTTTCTTAAAAATAATAACTAAGATACAATGGTTGACAACTTGTAGTGCTAAAGTTAAAAAAGAAAGAAAAAAATTATATATTAATAGTTTTGATAAGAATGATATAAAAAGAGACTTTATATCTCTAAAAAAAAATGGCTATCTTAACTTTATACGATAAAATACACTGCATAATTATCTTGAATGACTATAATATTAAACATTTATAAATGTGAAATTATTTTTTAAAAATTAATATAATAAATATTCGTCTTTATTTTAATCTTTTTAATTTTCTCTTTTCATGACCTATCCTAAAGAGAATTTAGCACTTTTGTCATGAATATTTGCATTAAAATATAGAGCAAAAAAGTACAAAACAAGAAGGATGAGGAAAAAGCAAAAAAGGTTTGAAAATAAAAAAGGGTTTGAATGAACATAATAGAGAAATATAGGTCCTTTTGGCAGAAATTTTTAGTTAGTCAACAATAAAGTAAAGAGCATCCTAGATAAGCAACTTTTTTGTCCACGTCTTCTCTTCTTGCTCAAGCAAACAAATAGAGAGAGAAAAGCTTATTTATTTATTTTAAAAAAATATTTTCTTCTTTACTTGTTTAGTTTGAAAAAATTAAGATATAATTTATATAATTAATTTATTTTTATTATTAATACTAATTATTGTTTCATGTATAAATATTTTATAATCAATAAAGGTAACAATAACATACCAATGAAATCCACAAGTAGAGTGTAAGGAGAGTAAAATGTACACAAACTTTATAACTATCTCATAAAGATAAAAAAATTATTTCTGAAAATACGCTATAGACAAAGCCAGTGCACTAAAACTCTCGCTACGCACGGGGTCCAAGGAAGGGCTCGACAATAAGTTAGGGGCAGAGCTAGCCCTTTGGAAGGGGATTTGTCTGAACGTCCTTTGAGGATATATTATATAATTTATACATGATTAATTTTTTTAATATATATATCGTAGATGTCAACCTCCCTCGATTAGTTTGTCTAACTATTTTTTCAGATTTTGAACTCCATTACTGATAATCCTAACTTCGCCACTGCCGCAAGTGTCTATTATACTCATCCTTCCTTTGCATTTTCCTTATAAATTATTTTCAAAATTTGAATTCATGACTTCCTGATCACATACTAACCTTACATAATCAATAGAGGTAATATAGAAAAATTAGTATTTATTTATTAATTTTAAATAAGTTAAATTAAATATAAATTTGAATAAATATAATAACAACAATAACAATATATCCAGTAATATTCCATAAATGGGGATAAATTTGAATAAATGAAAAAAATAAAATATGGAGCCGCACTAAATAATCACATCACTCTGCCACCCTTTGACTAGGCCAAATTTGGGGTTGCATGTCCCTCAAGTAATATCATCCTTAAAATATAGAAAAATAAATTTTATTATTCTCTATTTGATGATAAAGACACATTAAAATCTTTGACTGACTAAAAATTTTCATCATATATATCAACAAATATATGTACATAATTAATATATTTTATTTAATAATATTATTTCTATATATCTATCGAATGATCCCTAAGAATTTGAACCTATTTAGAAGTTTTATTATATGTAGAATGGATTTTATATCTTGTTTGAATGGTCGTTATCTATTATGTTGTAATATATTGTATTGTTAGTTTAGATTCATTTGAAAAAAAAGATTAGAATATGCTATAATAATTCATATCATATGTAAAATATTCTAAAATAATATTTAAGTTTAATATGTGTTTTAATGTATCAAACTTACACCATCACTAAAAAATATGGTAGTATGATTACGATATTTCTTTTGTTGATTAAAGATTCCGAACCCGATTCATGAAAATAGAAGGAAACTTCATGGGAAATGATCTCCACTTTAGCTAATATTACGTGGTGTAAATCTAAATGGATTGAGTTAATAGGTTTCAAATGTCAAATAGTTTTAAAAAAATTATACATTTTCACTTTCAAATGAACTGTTCTTGAAATTTTACCCTTCAGAAACTAAAGTTATATTCAAACATAATTACTGAAATATTTGATATTAAAGTATGAATTTATATTTTTTCATCAATTTCAGATGGAGCCAAAGATTCACCATTTTTTGGCTTTGGGGTATGATGGAATGAAACAAAATGACTTTCTAAACTGTCTGTATTTCTTTCAATTGTGAAGTAGCAGTTAGTCAATACAACTTTCGACGCTCATCATGGGTCATTCGGAAACAGTCGCGCTATGTTTTTAAACATAGGGGTCAAGCTGGGTATATCTGATCCCCCCTTATCCCGTAATGGGCGGAAGCCTTTGAGGCATTGGGGTAATGTTGTTGTTGTTGTTGTAAAGTATGAATTTATATCCCGTAAAAAAGTTAGTCGTATTTGTTAAAAGAAGCAAAATGGGCCTTCTAACTAGCACACCCCATTAAGCTTGCCCTTAGGCCCAAATCAAAAAGTGGGCCTATGAGTGTTCCATTGTCTGCAAATGGGCCGAACGATATCCCAATGCTTATATACAGAAATTGATGCTACGAATTATACGGAAAAATTTAGAGCGAAACGGAAAAAATTATCTAATTTCATCATATTTTTACGACAAATATTAATCCACTTTATAGTTTGACACTAACTAATAATGTCATACTAAATTTCAAGTTTAATATACCACTCTTTCATATTCCAAGTCGCTATATGCATGAATCTTTGATATCAAATATACAGGGAGAAAAACAAGCGAAAGAGGAGAGGAGTGGGCAAGAGTGGAGAAAAACGAGCAAGAGTGTTAGTGTATCCTAAATACATGAAAATTACATTCAAACTACACATAATTTGACCTGCACGTATTCGAGATACATGCATATAAGGGCGTTAAATACATGTATACTGCATAGTAAATGTGACACAAAAGATAATTTTAAAAAATTTAAAAAGAAGACACGTATTAAGTATTAAAATAATTTTATCTTATTTTAAAACTGGCTTGTTACACCAATGGTTCATTTGATGGAACATAAATCATGATTAGGCAAATATTACTATGAAGCTTTTTGTAAAACAAACTTTACAATCTTACAAAAAGTTTCATTAATTAAATGATAGACAAATTAATTATTTGAAGATGAACTTGTAGGTATAGCAACAATGTGAAAATTAAACAATTATTTTGTTTAACCCAACTAATTTCACGAGATACTGATTACTTCTCACGAAAACACGTATCATTGGTGTCAGACTATCATTTGTCAACCCAATTGACTTTTATGATGCGTTTATACTTCCCACCAACATAGATATCGAATAACTCTATTATATCAACGTACAAATAAATATTAAAAAATCATCTAATTTATGCATTAACTAAATTTTTAACTCAAAATCTTATAATTCTCGACTTACTTTATAGATCATTCTTACATGTTACAATTGATTTTGTGACTTGGCATTATCATCATGTATTATATTCCGTTACTTAAACGGCACTAATAAATCCTGTTGAACCATAATTGGTTATAATTAATTTAAATTTAACATAATGATACTAAATTAAATTTGTATCAATGTAATGATTTATTTGGCAATAAATGGCTGGAGGTAGCTGGCCATATAGGGACAACAATTGTTACATCAATCAAATAAGATAAAATTAAATTAAAGTTGGTCAAAGAATAAAACAACATAGGACCCTCAATCTTGGAGTAAAATTCCACTTTTTTTCAACTTTGAATTGACAATTGGAATGAAAATTATACTATTAAATATTAGTATAAAATTAATCATTAGTAATATAAAATATTTTAAATTATTTATTGTGGTTTTAAAAATAATTATTTTAAATTGAGATGCTAAAGTGTAATTATTATTAGGGAATTTTTCGCATATAATTATTTAAAATATCTTGATTATGCTCCATATTTATAGTTTGGGTAATTACATTTTGTAATTAAATATCAATATTTGTATATGTTTGTATAATTTACCATTTAATTTACAGTTTTTGTATAGCGTTTGTATATTTTACTATACAATTTATGCATAACATTTATATAATTTGCTATACAATCAATGGCGAAACCAGAATTGTAATGAAGGGATTCAAATTTTGAAAAACAAACACATAAACTAGCAGAAGGGTGTTTGATATATATTATATATAAATAAAAACATAATCTTAATTAGGTATTAAATAGTATAATTTTTTACCGAAGGGAATTCAGATGAACCCTCTCGCCAGAGTGGCTTCGCTACTGTATACAATTCGAAATATTTGCATATTTCACTGCACAATTTGATTCATGCACAATGTTTGTATAAATTGCACAAATTATACAAAACTTAAATTATAATTATAAATACATATTTGACACAAAACGTAATTAATTACAACTATAACTATATTAATTATTTAATTAATATATATTTGCTTATCCGTATTATTTTTTTAATTATTATTAGGATCCAAATTGATAGAGACACCCAAATGGACGCATGCGAATATTAGCCAATTATATTTCTGATTAGATTGCCAGCAAAACTTTCAACCAATTTGAAATTTTGCATTAACGAAAGAGAGGATTTTATTAAATATGTTTTCCATTTTCTACTAAATATATTATAATTATGGTAACGTCTTAATGATTAATCCACTATTTTGACTACTTAGTGACTAAACACACATTATTATGATTTATTTTGTTTTCCAAATTAGAATTGAAATTCTGAAAAGGATTTGCAAAACTTGATTGTTTAATATGTATAAATCTAATATAAGTAGATAATTTAAACATATTAAATTTTTTTACCCTTCTTTGACCTTCCCTTTTGAGCAGAGTTAAATGGGAATAAATTGTATAATAATAATAATAATAATAATAATAATAATAATAATTGGCTCAAATATCTTACACAACAGAAATCTATTTTTAGTTCTTAAATACTTTTTTCTTCTTAATAAGAGTTATCATATTCAAATATTTTTGAATACAGATTTATTTTTAGTAGAAAGCGTTTTTTTACTCCTTAATTTAAAATTTTTGAAAAAAAATTTAATTGAATTTCAATGCAAATATCAAACAGTACCAAGTCGAAAACCAAAAAATGATATTATTTTTTTTCCCTTGTGCTGAAGTTTAAAGATAGAGAATATTGTTTAAATTCTTGAAAAAAGGAAAATTAGAAGATAGGAATTCTTATAGAATAAATACATATACAACCAAACACATATATGTATATATATTTTCAGACACTTTCTCTTGACCAACTATTAAACCAACGATAATTAATTTGAAAAATAGTTTCTAAATTATTGAAATTTAACGTTAAAGAAGTAAAAATTTCAAATCATGAATTGTCTCATTCCATATTAGAATGCATTTATATTTATAATCTTCATTTATCATAAAATTTATACATTTATTGTTTTTCATCACTTCAAATAAATATCTATAATTTTCAATAATAACTCTAAAAGAAAATAATTTCTAATTCAAATAACATAAATGAGATCTTAACTATTTTTTTAGTATTGATGTCCCCATATTTTCAAGTTTCCTCACGCATATTATTTTTTTTAAGTGTATTCTTAAATTTGATTAATCAAATATAAAATATTATTTGTTAATAAAAAATCCAAAATAAATAACATTTAGAAAATTTGTTATTTATGCATACACTAGACTAGAAATTTTAATTCATTTCTATTAAACATTTAAAATGATAAAGTAGTTTCTATCGTTAGTTTACGACTCATGAGTAGTGGTCATGGTGGTAAATTGACAGGTCGCGTCAAATTTGGTAGAAGGTAAATACGTAATAATTTAATTCACTCATATTTTACGTGGCTAAAAATAAATTAAATAACAAATAAATAAAATAATACTAAATTATTTATATTTATTCATATTTTCATGATCAAAGAGTACTCTACTTTAAAATTTAATACAACAAAAATATTTAAAATATTTTATTTAATTTCATATCGTATGATAAAAATGAACCGACACTTATTTTAAAGTATTGAAATATTGGTTAAAGTTTAGTGCGGCACATGCCTTCATAACAGGCCCCCATACGGCTCCCATACTAATTTTTTATTCTATTTTAATTTCACACAAACTTTTTGAAATTAAAAAAAAAATAATTTTTTTTTTTAAATTTTATGATCTCTAATTAAAGCTTCTTTAATATTGTGGCCTAATCATGTTAGATAAAAATTAAAAATAAAAAATTATTAAAAAATATTTTTTTAAAATAAGATAAACAAATAAAAGTAATGAGTTAAATTATTAATTAAACTCTATCATCATTAGCCAAATGATATATGTTTAGAACAAATGATTATTTGATTTGATGTCAATTTTTATAAGAGTATTTTAATATGGATACGTAAAATATCGCCTATGAATACACGAAACTTAGGCAAACTTTCAAACAAAAGAAGACAAAACAAGAAATTAAATAAATCCTCT